>PDNB01000193.1:0-55563 GCA_002573585.1 Helicocarpus griseus UAMH5409
GATTACAGTGTCAACTCCACCTCTCTGCCCTATACAACCTTCCCAAAGCGGTAATAATGTTGACACGGATCCTCAGAAGTCAAATATGATGAAAAACCCACAATCTCTCAATTCTACGGTGTCAATGAATGATATTGTTCCCAATCTGCGAGTTTCACGTTCTGGGCGGGTTATTAGGCCCAACAAACATATTTTGGATTAAGTATACATTTTTGTATGATCTATTCCAGCTAGACTTTTAATGTTTAATATTTAATTAAATAATACAATCGCGTTGTTGAGATATCGTGGTTTATAATGACCGCTCGTAATGGGATTTGGGAGTTCGTTGGGTGGTAGAGTTCGCTGGGTGGTGGATTACGTTACCTAACGCAAATCACACAGCTTGTCTCACTTTCAGCATAATACCCGCTTCCACATCCGGACTGATCATGCTACCAAAGGTCTTATTGGCAGGTCTCCCTTTCTCCTCGTTTTCTAATTTAATATCGTACTTGAGCAGCATCAGTGCCATGATGATCTTGATCTCGTTTGCAGCGAAGAACCTTCCAGGGCAGGCATGACGGCCATGACCGAAGTGCATTGCATTCGGGCCGGTGGTGACGAATTGGTATGAAGTGGAAAGATTTGCGGAGGACTGGCGCAACTTGGCGAACCTGAATCCGTCAAACTTCTCGGCGTCCTTCCACACGGAGTCATCAAGGGAGATCGGCCCCGCGGGTACAGCTAAACGAGCACCCTTGGGCAACGTAAACCCGTTGGAGAGGGTCAATGGCTGCTCGATGACCCTGTCGAACGTGACTAGAATAAGGGTTTCATCATCTCAGTGCATGCTCAAAAGCAACGAGAAATAACAAAAACCTGTCAAGGCAACTTACTCATATCAGGAGGGCTCATGCGTTGGGATTCTTTGATAAAGCTATCCAGTTTAATCAGCCTGGAGATGTCCTTCTTCTCCAGTTTACCACCAGCCTCTGCCATCACTTGTCTGGCTTCCTCACGCAGCGGCCCAATATACTCGGGCCTCGCAGCAAGGTCGAACAAAGCCTGCGTACATGTCAAAGTGGTCGTGTGAATACCGGCCAGTCCAATCAAGAGTTGCATTTCAGCTTGCTTTTTGAACGATGGCGGCTTCTTCTCGATGCTACCCTGATCCATAATCCACTGAATCATATCATTGGGACGAACGTACTTGGGGTCATTCTGGGCCTCTGCTCGCGCCTTTATTATTGGGACTAAAAGCCTTCTAGCCGTTGCATGATGTTTCTCGATCCTCCGGGTTTCCTGGAAGAAATAAGCCAGTATGGGACGTAAGGCGAGAGTCCACTGCTTTAATCTTGCCGAGCCTTGGAAAGTATCTAGGGTGTACGATATCGACGCCTCAATCCAGTCTTCATTGCGACATATACTGGGCCCTACGAAGACCCTTCCCGACATCATCGTCACAATGCGCAGAAGGGGATTATATATTTTGACCGGCGTGTATTCTGTGTAAATGTCAGAGATAGAAGTAGTCAATCTTGGACACGATGTCGTTTACCAGAGGAACTGGGAAGCTCAGTATCCAGAGCATATCGTGCCTCATCCAAAATGTCCGGAATCAGAGCCCCTGATTACATGGTCATAAAAATGTTCACTATACAGTGGTAGAATTATCATAACGAACCCATCTGCGCCGTCAGATTTTTGTATACTGCGCGGTTATTGATTTGATTGGTAATTTCCATCCATTTGTAGGATCCAATAAATCTCTGCCCATCCCGAGTCAGCACTTTTTGCTCCTTTAAGCAGAGGAGAAAAAGTCGCACCTCTTCTACGGCCGATGCTAGATTCGCCTTGTCGGCCTGGAGATTCTTCATCTCGTCCACGAAGTCTGGAGACAAGATAATTTGGTACCCCTCTGGGCTCCATAGCTGAAAAACTCCACCACGATACTGGATGACATAGCTGGTCAACAATTGCGCACAATTTCCCACTTCAAAATGACGATCCTACCTGTTCGTATCCTGCCTTAATCAAGGATGTAAAGTTCGAGTTATATACATCCTTTGCTTTGTCGAAATTCCACCCGTCGAGGTTCAGCACTGGAACATCAACCAGTTTACGATGTTTGAGAAGGAAGTCGACCACAGAAGTTAATACAACTATCAATATAGCGAACAGCGCCACAAGCAACACAGCTGGTTGGACCACATCCCCTCGTGCCAGAAGGTATGCTTCCATGTAAGTTGGGAACACCGACATGATGATCAGGCCACTCTCAGTTCTGGTGAGAAGAAAGTAAAGAGAACATGGAGAAGGAAGAGAAATTGGGAAAAAATTGGGTCATCATCTTTCAATTGCCTAACGAACATCCATAGCTGCATACCATGACTCGGCTTCGATGACGCCGACGCGCAGCAAGCTATTGACTACGGACACGAGGAACATGCTGGCGTCGCTGAAGAATTGGCATGTCAAAGACGAGCAGGGGCTGCGATGCCGGGGATTTCCTGATGCGGCATAGAGTTTGTCTAGTCTCCGAATATTTTCCACGTCAGTAACCGCCATGAGGAAAAGAACTTGAAGGCACCCGGGACTTCTCTCGATGTGATATCTTCCTTGGCTCCATGCCTGGGATGGGCAACTTGGCCTGGCTCGGTCCTCGCTCGCTCGCGAGCCCCTCTGTTGCCAACTTGAGCGCTGCTGCCCCTCTAACCCAGTGTGATTTCTCTATCATCTTCTTGTTGGCTATGCTTTAGATTTCGCCCTAGTGTTGGTCCAGTGTTTGCTCCAGAGAAGAAACATAACCTGTTTCTCTCCTAATTGATCATCGATTTGGTGAAAATCTGGAGTCCACTCCCTTTCGCACGATGTCGACAATTCCAAGCTTCCAGCTAGAGGATACGTCAGTTGCTCGCTTCAGCCAGTTATCCCGAGTTAGCCTGAAAGTATGGCTCTGTATGGCGGTTGCGACTGTATGGACAGTCGTTTTATATTCTCGCCAAAGACGTCCCCGCAGAATTCGTGGCATCCCTATCGTGGGGCTAGATGGTGGGAAACGGAGTATAGAGCAAGCTCGGAAGCATTTCATTTCGAACTCTGAGGAGATGATGAGAGAAGGCTATGAAAAGGTCGGGCATCTGCGCCATCACGAAAGAAAGCCACCACATAACCATGTAACTTTTAGACCCAAGGGGGGTATTTTTATATTCCCTCTCCAAGCGGCGAGCGGTTAATGATCCCCACCCGGAACCTTGAAGAGTTGAAGAACATGCCCGATGACCATGTTGATTTTACCGGAAGCTTCATGGAGGTGCGTCGACGGCCACCTGTGACCTCAATAGCATAGATTTGCTCACGTTTTATAAGATGTTTGCGGGACGGTACACCACGATAGGGCAGAAATGGCATCTTCATCCTGGCGTGATCAAAAAGTCCTTGAACTCATCTCTTAGTATGTACATGCACCTCCGAATTTGTTTGCTTCCGCTTCACCATAGCTCACCTTTCTACAGCTGAAATAATGCCTCCAGTACAAGAGGAGATTTACGATGCGTTCAATGACGTGTTGCCACCGTGTGAAGGTTCTGTCCAATCCTCTCCTGGGATCTCACCTCAACTCTAAGCGAGCAAAATCGATGTACTAACAGAGGTGCAGATTGGACGAGCCTCACTATGGCCGACAGGTTTACAGAGATCATAGCCCGTGCCTCAAGCAGGATGATGGGTGGCAAAGCACTCAGCCGGAACAAGGACTGGGTTGCAACATCCATCAATTTTACGACGGATACATGGATAGCAGCACAACGACTCAAGAGATTCCACCCCATCTTGAGGCCCCTTGTTTATTCTTGGCTTCCGGAAATTGCCAATGTAAGGAAGCACGACGCTGTGGCTCGCTGCGTAGTGAAGCCAGTAGTTGAGGGCCGGCTTCGGGATGGTTCGCGGCCAGTCGATTTGCTGCAGATGCTTTGGGACGGTGCTGTGGGAGAGGACAAATCTCCGGATTTTCTTGCCTACACGGCGCTTGCAGTAAGCTTTGCAGCAATCCGGACAAGCTCATCTGTGCCGACTCACTTGCTATATGATCTCTGTGCCCGCCCTGAATATATCCAGCCTTTGCGCGAAGAGATCGAGCAGATGTTAGACGAAGAAGGTTCTTTTACCAAGACGGGATTTAACAAACTGGTCAATCTCGATAGTTTCATAAAAGAGTCAAATCGATTCAGCCCACTTGTATTCAGTAAGATCCCCAAGAAACTTTGGGCCCCTTTCCCCAGTTTGAATCTAACCAGCTCGTGAACAGTGACTTTTGGACGAGTCATCCACCGTGATCTTACCCTCCAGGATGGCACCATTGTCCCGGCAGGCACAATTATCGGAATACCCAGCCATGCAATCTCCCACGACCCGGAGTTCTACCCCTCACCATCAACCTTCGATGGATTCCGGTTCGTGCCCGACACAACCGCATCACATCAGCAGGGACCACCGTCTTTTGTCACGACAAATGCTTCAAATCTCAGCTGGGGTTACGGTAAGCACGCCTGCTCGGGACGATTCTTCGCCTCAAACGAGATCAAAATCATCATTGCCTACTTCCTACTTAATTACGATTTCAAGTTCGCGAAGGACCGAAAAGATCGGCCAAAGAACTTTTCTTATGAGTTGCAGAATATGCCTGACCCGACGGTGGAGATTATGATTAAGCGGAGGCCAGGCGCGAGGAAGTTGTGGAAATAGGAAAATTTATTTTGAAAGCGTGTTTGAATGAGTTGGATCATTGTGTGCTCTCTGGGCTGAAGTATAGCTAACATATCCCCAAAATGTTCCGTTCTAGTTATATAAAGCTAGGCAATATTTTGACTATGTGGTTTCAAACATTAAAGAGAATGCACATAGACACATGTAAATGAATATCGAACACGAAACCCTGAGACATGAAGTACAGGCGCAATTGAGATGATACCTAGCGAATGTTAATCCATCCAAAGCGAAATCAAGGACAAAAATCTCCGCAAAAGGAGGCTCTGATAGAGTTGCAAGAAATTACTTTCTCCTCTTCTCCAATTTCAGCTTGACATTATCCAACGGCGCCAATGTGACCTTCCCTGCACATCTCAAATTAATATCCCTCTCGACGACCTTCGGATCCTGACCCGGAGCAAGTTTCACACGATAATCCTTGAGCACAGCAGCTAAGAAAGCAATGTACTCTGCCTGCGCAAACTTCCGGCCCAGGCACGCACGAGCTCCGTCCGAAAAGGTGAGCAGTGTGCCGCGCATGTGGCGTGTCTTGTCAGCTGCCACGATCTTCTTGTCTTCTAGGTCGGCGTCCCTGTTTACGCGGGCTGTGGGCACAGAGGAGGAGTCGTACCAGCGGGCCGGGTCGAGTTTCTCAGGTTCAGGCCAGTAACGGTCGCTGTAGTGAACTGCAGGAGAATTCAGGTAGACACGCGTCCCTGCTGGGAGGAGGTATGATTTTCGCTCGCGTTGGGTTTCAGTAATTATGCTTTCTGGCTTGTTGACCATTTTGGTTATAAGAATGACGCCGGGGTACAGTCGGAATGTTTCATACTATAGCAACAACATAAGTTCTGTTAGTTGAGAAACCAAGAGAAAATGAGATGAAAGATAACAGTCCCATGCTGGCCATGGGAACAAAATAAAAACGGATTATATGCAAAGAAATGCGAACCATAAAGCCATAAGTGTACTGGAGTTTTTCGAAGTCGTGCTTATAAGACAATCCCTCGCGGCCTTCAGCAGCGGCTTCTTTATATATCCGATCGACTTCTTCGATCACCTTGTCCTGGATGTCCTCACGCAGGGCTAAGGTAATCAAACCATAGGTGATTGCGTTTGCAGTGGTTTCGTATCCTGTTGTGCCAAGTTTCATCAGTTTCACATTCTTTGTGGTGAGCGGCGGGCATTCTTCTGTGGTATATCTTACCAGCCAGGAGATAAATGAACAGATTTCCCATCACTTCATCTTCAGTAAAAGACTCCTTCCTCCCGTTCTGACCAGCTTTGCTAGTGCTCGTTTCTCCTCCTAAAGCGGAAGCTCTCATGACTGCGGTGAGCAAGTTCCCTCTCGCTACAGAGCTCTGATGCTGTGAGTCGTGCTCGATATTCCTCTTCTCTGTTCGGATCATCCGGCGAAGATACTTATCGAGCTGCGAGTGTGCAACATGTGCTCTTCTTAAGGGGCTCAAGCCCAAAAGCCAGCCAGGGAACAGGAGAATGGCAACCATATAAGAAGTGGTGTCGTGGATCGCCTTGAGGAAACTGATCTTGTATCCTTCGGGGATATCTTTATTTTCGCCGGAAGTGCTCGTCCAGTCAACCCGTTTACCAAAGCCAGCGAGGGATATCACTGCCAGCGTGAGGGAATTGACGTCCATCTGCAGCTCTCGTGGAGTCTCTTGGGCCCAAGCCTCACAGAGTCGTCGTGTTTGGTAGATAGTTTCCGTCCAGACGAGGTCATTGACACCGCTCAAGTCTCCAAAGGGGGGCGCCGTTATACGGACATGGAACCGGTAAGTTTTCCCCTCTGCTGTTGCTACGTTTGGTCCGTACGGCTCCAAGAGTTCTAGAAAGATACATTAGACAAGCCTTCTTATAATCTCATGTGAATGAAGAACACCTGGGTTTCCATTTTCTATCTATAGGTCTAAAAAAGCAAGGGAGAACCCACTGTACTTATCTCGCGGCTTAGTGAATTCAGTCCGTCGATTCATGACATCCCAGCCCATCGCTGCATCCGCGGAGTAGCAGATAATACCTTCCGGCGATACGCATAGGAAGACATCGCCATATTCATCATGCGCACGCCGTTTATCTTCCCACTGCCAATCTTTGATCGTGAAACGGCACCATCTCGGCCACCCCTGACCTTTGTTGAGATAATCATGATAGATGTATCTCAAGAACGGGGTCGCCAGTAACCCCAACACCTCAGTCTCAAGGACAGGAGTAATCACGTACGGCAAGCCAGTCCCTTTCGCGAGACGAACGTATCGCCAGAGATTCACTGACTTGTAAAGCAGCAGAAGACCGACCAGTAGAGATCCTGTCAGTAGTGCGACAGCCATGCTGAATGAGTTTTGGTAAAGAGAAGAACAAAGTCAATCAATTCTCCATGTCAGAACTGAGTGCAAGTGATGGCGATAGCAAGCTGCCTTTCCATAAACATAGGCAGAATCCCAGCCCCGCCATCTCCTGGCCATCTTCCCCGAAGATCTCTCGGAGGGCTGCTCTATCTGCAAGGTTAGCTTGGCGTCTCTAAAAAAAAGAAAAAAAAAATACGAAGAGGAGCGCACTTGTGCATGTAGAATATAGTTTAGTCAATAATAATAATGTTGAACCAAAAAGGCAACCTCCGGAGAGCGAAGAAAAGAGGATCGAAAAGCCAAGTTCGACGAGATCTAGCCATCCCTTTAGTGTAGGTGGCGTACAGGGGTCAGCATCAGGGGTTGGGGAGGCTGGCAAGAATTTCTGCGGCGGGGTTGGAAATGAGAGAGCAGAAGATTTATTTCTTTTGATTCTTCTGAAAAAAAGCAACTCTCGTATTCCTAGCCGCAACACATTAACGTGAGAACACCCTTATTGTAGATTTGCAATGACTCGCTTCAACCAACATACGACTGGCAGAGAGGTGGTGGAGGCTTGCGCGCCAGCAGCCGATGGCAAAACAAGTTCGTTCTATCGATGACTTAACGCTGCTTAATCTTGCACAGAATAATAACCCGTCGTGCCTCATTTATAGTCCTGATCACCGGCCCAAGTCAAGGGAGCATTGGTGCCGCTGTTGTGGTCGCGCTGGCCGCCGCTAAACCGGAGGTCATCTTTCTCGCAGGCCGCAACAAAACGAAAATCGACCCGGTCATTGAAGAATTCCGGAAAGAAAACACGACCACTCGCCTTGTCTATGTACCTCTGGACCTAAGTGACCAGAGCTCCGTGCGTGCAGCAGCTGCAGAAGTCAACAGCCAGATCGACAAGCTGGATATCCTCTTTAACAATGCCGGAATCATGTGCACGATGCCATTCACTAAGAGCGCGCAAGGCATTGAGCTCCAGTTCGCCACGAATCATGTTAGCCATTTCTTGCTCACGGCTCTTTTGATGCCGAAGATTAAGGCTGCTGGTGCTGGGTCTCGCATTGTGCATACCTCTAGCACTGGGCTCCAGCTCTGCGATCCTACATTTGAAAACTACAACTGGGATGTAAGCAATAACATAAATAATAAATACAAGAGCGCTGTTCTCGCTAACTCGAACTTCCCAAAACAGGACGGCAAAACCTATCACCCATGGCTTGCCTACGCGGTGTCAAAATGCTCACAGAGCTTGTTCAGCGTTGCCCTTGCCAAAAGGCTCAAAGGCACCGGCATAGCTACCTTCGCACTCCAGCCAGGCAGTGAGTTAATACGTCCGTTACTTGGTAATAGGCCACTGCGCTGACGAAGCTTTCGTAACTCCTTAGTGCCCAGTACTAGTTTGACACAAAACATTCAACAAGAAGGCCCAGCATCTTTCCCGGAAGCCATCGGCATCAATACAGCTCGTTTCGGCGGCGTCAAGCAGGACCAGTCCGGAGATATAAAGACGCTCGAGTCAGCGAGCTCGACTATTCTTGCTGCTGCCTTGGACCATGATCTTGAACGTGAGTGTACACCTTATCCAACAATCACTGTTTCTCGTCTCAAAGACACTGACGCCGCTGATTACAGCCGAGTCTGGGAAATTCCTGCGTAACTGCGCTGTCTATGACGTGATGCCTTATGCCTTGGATCCAGATGCTGCAGAGCGGTTATGGACATTGAGCGAAAAGCTCATTGGTGAGGAGTTTAAGGTCTGAGAATAACGAAGATAACATATGTTAATACGACCGAATAGTAGATAAAAGAGGAGTGAGGATTGCATGACCAAGAGAAAATAAATAAAATAGAAAATAAATAAAATAGAAAAAAAAAAAAAAAAAAAAAAAAAACCTCATGTTATCACTTTAGCCGATTTAGCCGCGAATCGCCAAGACGGCGTCATGCCCGTGTGGGGTTGCCGGCAGAATGCCATCGACCCCGCTGATCCGGAGTTGCAATTATACCGAGAAGATATATGAATCCCTTCAGATCTCCCTGTTCCAATTCAACCTTTCTCTATTTCACTCGACAGTATCGTCACCATGGCTTCGAAACTCGATCACACCAAGTATGCTCATCTCTTCCCTTCCTTTCCCCCGCGAAGAGGGGGTAAACGGATTGTTGACTGACACTCTTGACAGGCAGACCTTCACTCTCAACACGGGAGACAAGATCCCCGCCATTGGCCTGGGTACTTGGCAGTCGAAGCCTAACGAGGTCAAAGAGGCCGTCAAGATTGCCCTCCAAAAGGGGTACAGGCACATCGATACGTACGTTTTTCTGTTCTTCACCTCCAAACACACAAGGCAAAGACGAACCGGAATCTAATGGGAATCCCAGCGCCCTTGCGTACGGCAATGAGCACGAAGTCGGGCAGGGTATCAAGGAGTCAGGCGTCCCGAGAGAGGAGATTTGGATCACCACCAAGCTCGACAACCCATGGCACAAGCGTGTCCAGGAGGGCATCGACTCCTCCCTGAAATCACTCGGCGTTGACTATGTCGATCTGTACCTGATGCACTGGCCCAGCTCGACAGACCCAACAGATCTGAAGAAGCACTATCCTGACTGGAACTTCGTCAACACTTGGTATGTTATTCCACAGGCAAACAGAGGAATATGGAAAAAGAGGGGAGAAAAAGGACACTGACGAAGGACCTCACAGGCAAGAGATACAGAAACTTCCCGCAACTGGCAAGGTCAGGAACATCGGTGTCTCCAACTTCGGCATCAGAAACCTGGAGATCCTCCTCAACGACCCGAGCACCAAGATCGTGCCCGCCGTGAACCAGATCGAGCTGCACCCGAACAACCCTTCCCCAAAACTGGTGGCGTACAATACCTCCAAGGGCATCCACAGTACTGGCTACTCGTGCCTCGGTAGCACCGGCTCACCTCTCTACCGCGACCCAACAGTGCTCAAGATCGCAGAAGACAAGGGCAAGACGGTGCAGCAAGTACTGCTCCTGTGGGGTCTGCAGAAGGGATGGAGCGTCATCCCCAAGAGCGTGAACCCGGAGCGCATTGAGAAGAACTTTGACATTGATGGGTGGGAACTCACAGCCGAGGAGATCGACAAGCTGGATAACTTGAAGGACCGGTTCAAGGTCTGTGGCGATGCTTGGTTGCCAATCAAGGTCTTCTTCGGCGATGACGAGTAAAAATGATTAAATGAGCAGAATAAGCGTGAATATATATGTATGCTTGTACATAGATATGACTACCTAGACATGAACCATAGAAATGTATGGAATTCCTCGCCCTCCTTTTCCCATAGATGAGTGCTTGAATGCACTAGTTGAATTTATCTGACATGAGATTGACATGTCAGAACAAAAGGTTTCAATTTGATACTTCTAAAGTGTTTGTCGGGGAAGACAATGAAAAAACCAGTTGACCAAAAGGAAATTCTTGAGGTGAGGGCATCTTCGTTTCGTATATGTGGCACACTCGCATGTTCGACAAAGACAGCTAGATACCCGATCTGGAATGGCGTGGTCCGCGTGGAGCCGCCATAGGGCTGATCCTAAGGTTGAACCTCACCATCAACCAGAAGTGACACCTTTACAAGCTGGAATCCTCACCGGTATGGCGCTTTTCCTAGTCCAGCTTGAGGTTATTCAATTAATGTTCTTAGACCCATCGAATATCGTTCTTCAAAGAAATCATACATCAGACAACTCACTGTGGACTCGTTTCTGCAACCTACTACCAAGATCCACGCCATCGTCACTGAAATCCCAACAAGTATGAGAGACTAGTGGAACTAGATTCTTACTTGAGGAAGGATAGTAGTGTCAGACACACTTCTACATCACATCGTTCCATCATGTCGGACGTCCCAAATCACAATTCTGCTCAGACAGTCTCCTCTCAGAAGCCCAAGCCCCCACCAGTCCCATCTAAACCCAAGATTCAGTCGACTGCTCTTCTTGGAGCGTCATTAGCTTTTAATAATGGGCAAGGAATAGCAAAGTCCCCTGTCGTAGCATCCCCAAATCCGGGTCACCAGGACAACAAAGCCACGCAGCAGGAAGATACTGTTCCCCGAAACTCTGCTGGGACAGTAGGGGATAGGATTAGGCAATTTACCGAAGTTAGCGGGCCTACGATACCGCAATCCGTGTCTGACCGTGGCGCAAACATGTCTCTCTCGGGGACTGCAAGTACTCAACATATCGCTGCGCAATTAGCTGTGGGCAGATCTGCTACGCGAGTTTTACCGGCATCACCAGCTAAGGAAGACAGAGAAGCCAGCCCACCAGCACGAAATAAAAGTCAAGAGCGAAGCCATGGCAGTAGGCCTTTAGTTTTAAACGCGTCCCCAAACCCGACCAGTCGAAATGAGCTTGCCCAGGACGATAGGAATGCGGCGCCGTCATCTCTTGATGCTGGCATGGACAGAGAGTTTACAGATCCCCGCATGCGTCGCGCTGTTACTCCCAAAAGCTCGGCCGCGTCGTTGAGGAAGGAGCATACGGGCTCATCTTTACCTCCCGGTGCACTTTCCAGGGTGATCATAGAGCCGCGAAGGAGCTTTACTTCTACGCAACACAGACGAGGCCCTCCCTTACCACCAAGATCACATACGGCTTCTGTGAATAGGCCCATTTCACCACAGCAACAGCAGAGTGTTCACTCGAGGGGTATAAATACAAGCTCTACGACAACACCTCTCCACAAACCAAATCCTCCACACCCACGCCGGACTATTCCTACGAATGAACCAGAAGACTCTACACGAGAAACGAGCATCCACACCGTGACATCGAACACAGGAGTACTACCACGATCCAAGATGGCTCCTTTCCAGGCTTCTCGACCTTCTCGAGATACCGCGCGACCTCAGTATACAGATTCGGAAAGTTCACAAGCCGATAATATGGCGCCTTCCTCAGTGATGTCATTGAATTCATTATCCTCGTTCAAAGGGAGTGATCCCTCCCCATCTAAAAAGAATTCTCCACCACCACCTCCGCCGCAAAGAGGTTCCCGCTCTCGCCCTTCACCTTCATTAAACCCCTCGCAAAGTCCCCAGAGGGATGCCGCCCGCACGCCTAGTCCAGTTAAGCGATTGAGACAGACAATGCGCCAAGAGCCTAAACCTGACGATGAAGCTGAACGACTGAAAAAGTACCAGCCAAACCGTATCATCAAAACACATCCGAACAAGCATCGCGAGGGTGATCGGAAACGCTGGCGAGATCGGATTACTGAGAAAGAGAGAAAGCGGTATGAGGGGGTATGGGCTGCGAACAGGGGTCTGCTAATTGATGCACACCGTCAGCCAGGAGCATCCGGCCCATCCCCGCGGGACATGGTGTTAAACCTCGTGGTCCGGGACATATGGTCCCGCAGTCGTCTGAATACCGAAGTGCTTCGGCAAATTTGGGACCTTGTCAGCCAGGTTGGCTGTGCGATGCTCACTCGAGAAGAATTTGTGGTAGGGATGTGGTTAATCGACCAGTGCTTGAGGGGTCGAAAGCTTCCGAATAAAGTTTCAGAGAGTGTGTGGGATAGCGTGCAGCAGATTTCTGCTAGTTCCCAGGGTTATCACCCCAGATCGTAGGCTTCCTAGAGTTCGTCTCCGGCCTTCAGTGCGTTCATAGAGGTAGTTTACGTGGTCCAATCAATCAATCAATATCAGTAGCTGGGTCAATCGCTATGGGCGTTTGCTTGTATCAAAAATTATACAGATCAGTTTTATTGTTTCCGCAATCCAGAGCATCAGGCGAGTCAGTCAAATAATTATTTAAGCGCTCTACGTTTCCAAAACTCTTATCTTTCGATCGATCATATTCTCAAAATCGAGATTGGCCTGCCAGCAAACCCCGAGAATGCACTCCGGGATCTGGAGTCTTGGCGTTGCTGAGTAAGCCACCGACACATGACCAGCCTCGACGTCGGGCTCAGAGAGACTAGACATCTTGAAGCTATACGGCACAATCTCCTAATATAGTCGCTCGTTTGGTCCAGAGTTGCTGTCGTTAATATTATTGTGAGTGGTATCTATATTCCAGACCGCGACTTAGGTGTTCGGTGCCAGTTCTGGGCTACTTTTCCGGGGGAGGAAAGAAAACCACAACCGCATAATTTGCCCGTACTATCTTCCAAGTTTCTTCGGGGAGAGCCAAACAAGTTGAAATATATGACGATGGCTTCCCCCCAAGACTGCCAGAGTAGTCAGGCGCAGTTTGACAAGTTCCAGAAACAAACCGTGCGAAAGAAATTCGCCAAACCACCCGTCAAGGTGGCTTGTCTGTCGTGGTGAGTGGAGCTCATCATCTGGTTCACGATACACCCCTTCCGCCGCCTTCCCCCCACTACACTGACAGCTTTCACCCCCCTTTTTTGATTTTACATGATGATGCATGTTTGCTTTTTTTCACGGGTCCTTACATTCTATGGTTTCTCTTAAGTAACATCAATCCGCATTTAGCCGCGCTTCCAGAATAAGATGTGATGGAAAAGAAACCTGCTCAGGGGTATGTAGAGATTCTCAGCCCGAACTCTGCAATTGAAGATCGGGTAGCAAAAAGCGCCATGTGCTGAGGCTCTAGAAATTACTTTTAGTGCGCCACCAAGGGGAAAGAATGCAGCTATCTTCCCAGCAAACGGGGTGGCCCGCGAAAGAAAAGAGTGGGACAGCCGTCATCGCTCGGTATCGATTCTCAGGACAGTAAAGCTTGGGCCTCGACTTTTCCAAATCCCCGCCTACATGAAGGTAATCTTTATATCTCTGACATTCAATGTCTTAAGTCTTTTGGAACGAAAAACAACAGTTTACTTACGATGGATTCATATAGCGGTGTTCAATCAATTCGACTCCCTTGCCGTCCCCGGGGCTGGGCTGAGGCACCTCGATTTTTCCCCAGAGGTTCAGTCGATGTTTGAAGGTTTAATGGTGCCCGCTGGCGGAAATGCACGCCCTGGACTGGGCGCGGAGCCCCCGTCCGTTCATACGCCCAACCTGGAGCCTTCACGAGTGAGAGTATATGGAAATGAACGCGATATGTAAGTCTTTCTCTGTCTGTATGCAAGAGCCCACAGGCAATCTACCTTTAATTTTATTCTTTGAAGTGCCATTGGCCATTTACTTAACCTTGATCTATAACTTAGTTTAAATGGATACTACATATTTATCCATCAATACTTTCCGATATTCCCTCCTGTACATACACCAATCACAGTGGACCGCCCCTTGGATTCTCCTGGAAAAGCTTCGAATCCGAAACCCACAGAGACACCTTTGAGTTATATGCCCACATCACCCATAAGCCTAGCAATATCGGCAATTTTAGCACTCGTACCTCATCCAAAGGACCCAAACCCATCATCACCAGAGTCAGTGCTTCTTCGAAGGTCGTACGCTCAATTTTTCGCCCGAGCAGCCTCAGAAAATGTCGAAGCGGACTCCGAACTTGCAGAATCGGCCGCAAATCCTTCGCAGGCTCTTCTCGATGGAAAACCTATACCTAACCGACCACCACTTCATCCCCACGTCCCCGTTGAGCTAGAAGCCATTCTTGCCCTTCTAATTCTCAGCGTTTATGAATATACGCAGCGAGGGAACCTCGTCAAAATGCGGAATCGTGCCGGGCAAGCTTACGTCATGGCTATGAATATGTCGTTGCATGCCTTACCGCCGGAGGATAACATCTTTGATGAAGCGAAACGACGAGCTTGGTGGATGACGGTGTGTACCAAACCTCCCTTGGAAAAGCTTAGCAATTCGTTAATGAGGCCGTAGTTTTACTGTGTTTGTCAAGGTTCAATTGTGAGCACGACTGTAAGTTTTCACTGAATGAAGCAGGATATTTTCCTGTTGCGAAATTGACATCTTCCTCTTAATAAAAGCCTCCTACAATCATTCCCAACGACCCGCGCTTCGTGACACGTTATCCCCGCTTCGCTTCGGATCCAGAGGTAAGCTAGTCCCAATGCCCTGTATGAACACCTGCTGATTCGTGCGCTTCAGAGTTGGTCAGTCCTTCTACAAGCCCAGCACGCTCTTCTTGCCGCAACTCAATTTATAATTGAGCTCAATCAAGTCCTGAAAGCCAGAGGTAGCTTTTATAATATATACGAACGAATGAAAAAGCTTGATGCCTGGATTCGACCCCTTGTAATTCGAGCAAATATTCCTCCGTCCGTAGCTCCTATGGGAGCGACTAATGATCCAGAAGCAATAACCGCGCAAAGCATTCGAAAAATATCTCTTATCAAACTTTCCAGGTGAGGAAATCTGCGAAATTTTTCGTATTGGCAACGTATCTCTAACAATGAAATAGCGCCCTAATAAAAACCCATCGTTTCCGTGCATTCTTAGATATGCCTCTTTTCCTTAGGAAACACTGTGACCTTTCCTGCGCAAATCAAGAAGTTGAGAAGCCCGATGCGCAAGGCAACTCGAAAGTCTCTTGCTGCAGTGGTAGCCTATATAATATTCCCAAAGCTCCACCGCCCGGGCAGTCGCCATCATCTTTCTCGTCAACCTCAGATGTATCCGGCACGACCATGACTACCAGCTCGTCCACCTCATGGATCGACGAGGATGCATTCCCATTCACAAATCACGAGTCGACAGAGACTTGTCTGAGTGCCGCATTAACAATCGCGCAAATGTTTTACAGCCTCCCCTACCCAAATCCAACTTACGATAATAATGGCGGCCTAAACAATTCTCCACGACCCCCATCACCCTCAGATGATCCTGCTACATTGGCCCCACGCACCATGCCCTCATTCGCCTGCTGCGCTATGCAAAGTAGCTATGCAATGCTCATGCTTTATTGGAAGTCTCGTGTCATCATAGACCCGACGAATACCAACAACATGGAACTTAGTCCACTCCACGGCTCGGAAGAGCTAGCGGACGAGCTCCAGTATGGATTAGAATGCGTATTAGCTGCGGTTAGGAACTACGCAATGGCCTTTGAAGCGTTGGATGGGATGAGAGGTTTGTCCAATATTTATTCCACCTCTTATATTCAGCCATAACATAGACAGTCTAACCCTTCCTCTTGTCTTGTATCCAGATGAAATCGAGGGTGCTTTCATGTTAGCATTTCCGCAGCCGCAATGAAGAAAAAGCAGAACGACGCAATCTTCAATGATTTTCCAGCCATCGGCCTACTTGGAAGCTGGCGCCTCTCAATCTTTCTCTTAAACCGACGGAGCCACGGACCATTTCGCTAGCTAACGAAACGAGCTTCTCCAAAAGAAATCAATTTTCTCTCCTGCACCATGTCAGAGAGGCAACAAGGAAAACGCACACGCCTTCGTGCGGTTCTATTGTACTCTCCTTAATTCTTCAACCTAACGAAATAATGACGCACACATCCACTCCTTCTCCTATCTTCAACACATGCACCACTCATACAAGGGCCCATCTATATTCATTCAATTTTCCTTTTCGCTTAGCATATTCCCATTTTCAGACCTCGCTCTACAGACCCTTTTTACCTTGTTTCGGCTCTATTCATCGATCTCATCTCAGCCGCACATATTATGTATATTTATTAATATTCTCTGTCATCTATCCCCTCCTCTTTGCGCCCAAACAACCCTTTTTTGTAGGCGCTTGGCTACGCTTCCTTTCGGGTTTATGATATTCCCACCTTTTTGCCCTTCCAGTTTTCCATACCATATTTTCCCAGGAGTAATCCTATTTATTTCCTAATCTAAATGCAGTGGTCCAATATAGAGTTATAAGCAAGTTATAAATTCGTATCCATGGAATTGTCCATTCGGTTGGTGTAAATATTTACATCATCCACATCATCAATCACTGCCACATCTCTCTCATCTTCAAGTCAGCGTAAGGATACAGTATCCAAAACAAGAACCCCGTGACATCTGCAAGGGAATAGTCCAGTAAATACATAGGTAGATCTATGATTCCGCTAAAGTAACAAGGCAGACAGGAACGGGAAGGATGGTCATAGCCTCCATCAACAGTTCCTCTTCAAAAAGGATACAAAGAAAAGCACGCTAAAAAAACGCTGTGAAAATGGAAAGGAGGAAATCGCTCAAAGCTTGGATCTAATCCCCTCTAGACGGAACTTGACATCTTTCAAAACTTTGCTGGTAGGTTTCCAATCATCAAAAAGTTGGAGGAGCTCCGCAGTCTCTTTATTGAGCTCGCGGCGGACGTATTCTTCTTCAAGAACGCCGCGCATGGCGAACGGGAGTATGTATGGATTTGGGGTCGAAGAGCGGTTGGAATTATTGACCTCTAGTTTTGCGGTTGGAACAGGGATAGTTTCAAGAGCATACTCGACGGCAAGACTAAGGCAAAAAAAAGATTTTGTTAGTTGTATTGTTCGGATAGCCCTAAACACGAAGAAGTCAGGCACGAGTAATATGTTGCTTACGAGTAAACTGCTTCCTCGTCATATAGACGGGAATGCCCTTCTCCGGTGTATAAACTCCCAGCAAGCGGGGAGCTGAGCTCCCGAATGAGACCATGGTCTGATATACCTAGGTTGCGGAGCTTCATGGCAAACCCGACGAGTTGCGATAGGCTGGAGAACGCATGTTAGTGAGCTTTCTTTTTTGGATAAGGGTTGGACAGTATCACTTACAAACTTGGCGCGTGGACTCTGCCGTCCACGAAGACAGCTCGGTATATGTGGGGATGGCAAACTGGGGCAAAAATAGACGACTGGAACAATATGAGTGAGATTTCTTACCACAGGGAACAGCATTGTTTAGTGCACGTACCTCTAATGATACCAACTGATCATCAATGCTTCCCACATAGACTATCCTCACGCCAAAATCAAGGGTAACTTCAAGTGCTGCTATATTATCCTGCGACACTTTGCTTTTCGGGTTCGCGAAATCGAACAGTTCACCAGCCGAGCCACTTATCCAACGAGATCTGAAATCAGGGAAGGGTCCTAGGTTGACACCTGCCATCGCGCATATACCGATACGCGCGGAGCTCACACAGCCAAATGCAATCAGTTTCGCGACAAGCATAGTGGCGACTGGAACACCTTGACTATGGCAGGCTACCATGATGAAATCTGCCTTCTTTATGTCCTCAATATAGTCGAGCAGTAACTTCCAGAGCAGGTCTACTCGTTCGGATATGCGCCCTTCGCCCTCGAGTGCTATCTTCTGTATTTCACAGGGGAACCCATGAGATTCCGCCCAGGACTGAATCGCCTTAGCTGCACCAGTTGAGAACTTGACAGATGTGCCAGTTGGCTGGCCTAGGACTGTTCGAATCAATGGTGCAGGGAAATATCCATGCACTCCGATAGCAAGGGCTCGTTTGACACGAGGCGGGTCGGGTGTAAGCGTTACGTGGCTTGGTCCAGAGCCCTTGGAATAGTATAATAACCGACCAAGTTGCTGGATGAGACCTGGTCTCTCCTTTACAGGGAAGCTACCCTTGAATAGCGGGAGCACCTGGTTAGGAAACGCTATCTTCGCTGACGAAGCACTGGGTGATTTGTCTTTTGGAGGCGCAGTGGTTTTCTTTGTGCTTAGCTTTGATGATGTATCAGATGCTACATCTTCAGCTGGGGCCCGTTTATCTTGCGATTCAGTTGCTACAGGCCCGGATTCCGGCTTCGACACTTTGATTGAAGCGAATGCCTGATCATGAGATGCAGAACTTGTTTTATCTTTAGCTAGCTCTGGTTGCTTCGCGGTTTGTTCAACCGGATCTGCCAGTGTTTCTCTAGACCAAAAAAGCCAGCTAGATGATTTCGTTGTGGTGGCAGCAGCAGCATTGCTCGAACCACCGTCCTTGCTGATTTGCGGTTCCGTACTTTCCACTGCATGCTCCGTAGTATCGGTTTTAACCGAAGAATCCTGACCACCAGCACTTTCTACAACCTCTTGTATGCGCGCGTCATTTCTCGTGTCTTCCGGCTGCTGCGACTGCTGCGACTGCTGAGGAGGAGTGGAATAACCACTCCACATCTGCAACCATGATCGTTTGGTAGAGGTAGGGGCTTCTTGAGCGGTAGGGTTAGAATTGGGCTCAACTGCATCGTTTCCCGAATCCATTTGTCTAGTTTGTTCCATTTCCTCTTTTACTTGAGGCTCTTCTTCACGGGGCTTGGACACTTGAGCAACATCATTAGGCTGCTGTATTTCATGTGTCTTTGCGGCGGATTCGTTAGTACCTCTCGGGAGCGGAAGCCAGCCAAACCAGCTAGACGATTGATTTAGTTGTTGCTCTTCTTGCTTTTCTTCTCCGTTTACGTGATTACCCGGAGCGGCATCCTGGGTCGCCTTATCATCAAGTTCCTTCACCTCCGGATCATTTAGACTCTTTGCCGAATCATTCGGCAATGCGGATGAAGAGCCCTCTTCAGTATTGTCCTTCTTGTCATCCTCCGCCTTTTTATCGGAAATCGGCATATCCGCAACGACGGAGGGAGACCCAATTGAAGCGACGTTTATCCGCGTTGTGGCAACTTCTGCCGGCAATGACCTTGTAGATCCTCCAACCTTCTTCGTAAGACTTATAGAGGGTGACCTGACCGGCCGGGAATGGTTGGAAATCGTCGTAGTCGACAGTTTACGTTCAGGTGTTCGGACTCCTTCTGCAGAAATACTCTCACGCGCAACTTCGGTAACCGCTGGTGCCTTGGGCTTGCGGGGCCAAGTTCGAGTATACCAGCTCTAATGTTCAGTATCCCACGTTAGTTTAGAAAATCATGAACAAAGAAGCAAGCCGTTATTCCTTACAGAATCGTTCTCCTTTTGTTTATCTGAAGACCGCGCTTCCGCGGACGCGTCCGGGCTCATGTTCCCATCGTTGGGAGCATGTGCTTGCTCGGAATCGCTAGGAATGTTGGACTTCACCCGCTTTCGCGGTTCCGCGGGCGCCATAGAGAGACGAGAGAAGGCATAACACACAAATACACACTATGATATATGTACTGGCAGCTTAGGCACCTGTAGAGAGGTTGATAGTGAGTCGGAGAGAACAATGCCATGCTGTTCCTCTGCACGTTATCTCGCGGACAGTCTGATAGGGCAGGATGCAGAGAGTAACGTGACCATGACGTCAATGTAGCTGTCATGTGACGGATGACTAAACTGTGGCTGGTCACTGGTGTCTTGGCATGCACCGCCTCACGTGGAAAAAATATATTGGCAAGACCGGGAACATCGATAGAAAATATACCTGAGAACGGAGTACTTAACTGCACGGCTCCAACAACCACGGCGGAGGAACCATCCCGCTACAGTCAATTTGTTCATTTGTTGCGATTCAGTGGGATGCGTATACCTGTTTGCTCTCAGCTTACATATTGCTAGTGTGGTTGGTCAATTCAACCCAGGCCAACCATGGCTATCCAAAAGAAGGTAAGATACCGTCCTTGAACGCAATATATTGTCGCATTCTAACAGTCGAGTAGCATGGCAAGGGCCGTTTGGATAAGTGGTATAAGCTGGCCAAGGAGAAGGGCTACAGAGCTCGTGCTGCTTTCAAGCTGATCCAGCTCAATAAAAAATATGGTTTTCTGGAAAAGAGCAGGGTGGTACTTGATCTTTGCGCTGCGCCCGGTGTAAGTTGTCAGACCCCTCCCTACCTATTAATAACAAACCTACTAATATATCTATGTATCGCAGTCATGGTGTCAAGTCGCCGCAGAATGCATGCCTTCGCAGTCCCTCATTGTCGGTGTCGATCTCGCCCCCATCAAACCAATTCCCAAAGTCATTACCTTCCAGAGCGATATTACAACAGACAAATGTCGGGCTACGATTCGACAGCATTTGAAGTCCTGGAAGGCGGATGCTGTTCTTCATGACGGTGCGCCGAACGTCGGTGTGGCCTGGGTTCAAGACGCTTTCTCTCAGGCAGAGTTAGTGCTGCAGTCTCTAAAGCTGGCCACCGAATTTTTAACCCCGGGCGGAACCTTCGTCACCAAAGTGTTCAGATCGAAAGATTACAACCCGTTATTGTGGGTGTTTAAGCAACTGTTTACGACTGTGGAAGCCACAAAGCCTCCATCCTCGCGAAATGTTTCCGCAGAAATTTTCGTCGTCTGCTTAGGCTTCAAAGCCCCAAAACACATTGATCCGAAATTTCTTGACCCTAGACATGTCTTTGCTGAATTGCAAGATCCTACGCCAAACCACGAAGCAAAGGTGTTTAATCCTGAGAAAAAGAAGCGGAAGAGAGAGGGTTACGAGGAAGGGAATTATACACAGTATAAAGAAATACCCGTCAGCGAGTACATAAACACCACGGATCCGATTGCTATTTTGGGAGAATACAACAAGTTGAGCTTCCAACAGTCTACAGGTGGAGACCTTGCTTTGGCCACTCTCGACCGACTTCCCGAAACTACTGATGAAATTCGACTATGTTGCGAGGATCTCAAAGTTCTTGGAAAGAAGGAATTCCGTAATCTTTTAAGATGGCGGATAAAAGTGCGGGAGAGGTTTGGTTTAGCTGTGAAGAAAGGGCCCAGTAAGCCAGTTGAAAGCGAAGAAGTGGCCGAAGTGGCACCGATGGATGAGGAGCTGGCGATTCAGGAGGAACTGCACCGGCTACAAGAAAAGGAGTCGTCGAGGAAGAAGAAGGAACGGCGCAAGGAGAATGAACGGAAGCAGAAGGAAATAGTACGGATGCAGATGCACATGACAACCCCCATGGACATTGGTGTCGAACAAGTAGGACCTTCTGGAGAAGGGGCCATGTTTGCACTCAATCCCATTAACCGGACTGGCGCGACGGGGAAACTAACCAGCGGCAAAATGATTGATGTTGAGAGCGAGGACGAAGAGGAGGACGATTCCTCGACCATCGATGATGAGAGCGATGAAGAGCAAGACCGATTGGAGCGCGAGCTAGATTCTATGTACGAAAGATATCAGACTGAGCGGGAGGATCGGGATACAAAGCTGCGTGCTAAAAAGGCTCGCAAGGAATTCGAGACAGAGGAATGGGAAGGGATTGACTCTGATAAGGAAGATGATGGAGAATCAGATGATGGAGACACTAGGTTACATGATGCAATCCCACGGCCTGCTGTCGATGGCAAAGGCTTGTCAAACAAAGCCGCCATGTTCTTCGATCAGGACATATTCCAGGGGTTGGGAGATCTAGGTGTGGATGAGGAGGATGAGAAGAATGAGGACGCGGAACAAGTTGCGGAGAAGCCTGCATCTCCGGAGCAAGATGCAGGTGTTTCAGACGAAGATGAGTATTCCGATGCTTCTGATAGTGCGGATGGAGTCCCAGCTCAAAAAGCGACGAAGCCCAATAGCAAACAAGCCGAGAAAACCAAACGCGACTCTAAGAACAAAAAGGACACCAAAGAAAGTACCACAACCGGTGACTTTGAAGAGGTGAGAGAAGATCCTCGGAAGAAGAATGGACAACTAGGTAAGACTTCCCCCCCCTCATACCTTGAAAAGCAATGATTTACTAAACATTCTCCAGACATCGACATCATTACGGCAGAAGCCATGGCCCTGGCGCAACAAATGGTTACCGGTGAAAAGACCTCTCAAGACGTCGTCGACGACGGCTTCAACAAATACACATTCCGCGACATCGACGGCCTCCCTGAATGGTTTGTAGACGACGAGGGCAAGCACTCCAAACCGCAACGCCCCATCAGCGCCGCTGCCGCTGCCGCCATCCGTGAGAAGTTGCGCGCGATCAACGCGCGCCCCATCAAGAAGGTGGCAGAGGCCAAGGGCCGCAAGAAGTTCAAGGCGGCACAGCGATTGGAGAAGCTAAGGAAGAAGTCAGCGCTGTTGGCGGAGGATGAGGCGATGAGTGAGAAAGATAAGGCGCAGACGATTGCACGGATGATGAGTCGGGCGATGAAGAAGAAGCCTAAGCAGAGTGTTAAGCTTGTGGTTGCTAAAGGAAGCAATCGGGGAATTTCGGGTAGGCCCAGGGGGGTTAAGGGGAAGTATAAGATTGTGGATTCGAGGATGAAGAAGGATGTTAGGGCTGAGAAGAGATTGGCGAAGAAGAGGAAGCGCTGATCTCTCGTTTGATTCTCTGTTTCTGGGGACGCTGGTTTTAAAGGGTTGTGGTTCATATTTTTGATATACACTGTGCATATGAGGGAATTTGTGGGGGAGTATGGGCTATGGAATAGATTAAAAAATTAATAAAAGCTATCTTAGTTTGGCTAAGTTGGAACATCTTGGTTCTTCGTGATAGTAATAGCAGATGGGGAGCATCACTTTGACTGGTGTCATTTCCACTCCCCCAGAGACATCCCAGTTCCTAAATACTTGACCATATTTTCATTTCCTTCAATCATTCATTCGTAGTTGCGTATGCACCATCAAATGCAAAGAGTCTAAATCATCATGGAATGCAAAAGAAAACAACGTAAAAAGGAAAGGCGAAAAGAAAAAGAGACATAATTCATCAACAGACCCCCTTCTCACACCTTCCACCTCAACCAGCACAATACGTGCTCCTCCCCCTCAACCACTCCCCGTACTTCCACAACAAAATAGGCGCCACAATTCCCATCCCCGCTGAAATCAGCGCCAGTAACCCATTACCCCACCCCAGACCTAACCGCTCATACAAAGCAGGCGCAAATAGCGGGAAGCTAAAGCCCGCCAACGTGCGCAGAAACGCAGCCGCGCCCGTCGCGGACGCCGCGTACTGCGTATACGCATCGACGACATAGGCCTGCGCGCACTGAAAACCGATGATCAGGCCAGTAGCGAAGACTGCGGAGGCGATGTTGGGCACGATCCAGTGAATGTGAGGTTGGGCCGTCCAGCCATAGGTCATTAGGCCAATGGGGACGAGGAGGCCGCCGGGAAGCATGAGCGGAATACGGAATTCTGGGCGGCCCGGGTGGTTGTAGCGGGCTTTCAAGCGGATGTAAATCTGTTTTCGGTTCGGGTTAGGTTAAGTCGGGATGGGATGGAAGTTTGGGCTGGATAGGGGGAACTGAGAGAGAAAGAGGGGAGGCGTGAATAGATTGGGGCCAGGGTAAGCGTCGTAAGACTTTTACTAACCCTGTCCATAATCGGGGCACATATTTGGAGGCCGATGACGAAACCTATTCCCAGGGATATATAGTTTATGCTTGCTATGTCGGTTGACTGCTTGTATACTCCCTCCCAGACGAGAGGAAACGACGACAAACTATCTAGAATGTTAGACAAATTCTTTTTTTCCCCCCACACCTTCTCAGCTATTTGCTAGGACGTCAGTACTTACACAAGATACATAAGGCCATATAGATACGCCCTATACAGCGCAAGGGCCTGGATCGTTGGCTGCGTACCGAGCATGATGAACGGTCTCACAAGGGCCTTTCGCAAGAGTTCGACAAACGTGCGGTTTTCCTTTTGCCATTTCGTTTGTAAAG
Organism: Helicocarpus griseus UAMH5409; assembly: GCA_002573585.1. Taxonomy (NCBI): domain Eukaryota; kingdom Fungi; phylum Ascomycota; class Eurotiomycetes; order Onygenales; family Ajellomycetaceae; genus Helicocarpus; species Helicocarpus griseus. The sequence goes on from PDNB01000193.1 coordinate 24,470, forward strand.
CATCATTGCCGGTACTCTGACGTAGCCTTTTGGCTTTTGTCGCCAGAATTTTTGGTGCATAGGTTTCCTTGAGGAACAGGAAAGCCACGACCTGGACGCCTGCGTCTACAATTGAGACAGACCAGAAAACCCAACGCCAAGTGGTATGTTTTGCTATGAAACCGCCAGCTTTGCGATAGTTAGTTCAAAGTAATCCCGCTAAAACAAGAAAATATAATGCTTACCGATGGGGCCAACAGCTGGGCCGATAAAAGGGGCCAAACTGTATATAGCTATGGACTTGCCGCGCTCTTCAGCTTTCCAACAGTCGCTGATGACGCCTCCCCCTAGCTATACTCAATCATTAGTCTACCGTGGTGATTATAACATAATGCTTGAGGTTTTAACGTACGGCTTGAGGTGCACTTCCTCCAAGACCACTGAGAAACCTGAACGCCAGAATCTGTTGCTTATTTCTCGAAAATCCACAGGCAGTATTGAAAACCAAGTAAAACAGGTTTGCCACCTGTAGGATAACCACTCTGCCAAATATTTCAGACAGAGGGCCGAGTAGAAAAGGGCCAACTGCATAAGCCAAAAGGAATATTGACATCACTAAAACTTGCTCCATAGCCGAAGTAATGTTAAATTCCTTCCCAATGGTGCTTAATGCAGGTGCTACCATGGTAGATGAGACAGGTGATATGAAAGTGAAAGAGGAGACGATCAGCACAGCAGCCCATTTTGCAGGACGACTCCAATTGAGGGGGTTTTCAGGATCTTCCGAGCCATCCCAGGTAACCTGTATTATTTTCAGCAAATCTATTCAAATAAGTAATAGACTGGAAAATTACCAAGTTTGGATCTTTGACTGAGCCTTTCCGAGTTAGTGGCTCATCGGGGGTTTCCATATCTCCATCGTCTTCATCTTGTTCATTGCCCGTTGGGTCTTGAATAAGTCACGGTTTTAGCTTTGCAGGGAAGCAAGCCGGCTGGGAAGGGGTATGTAATAAAAGTACTCACCAAAATCCTCAGAGTAAATATCGGACAGTCTATACTGGGAGAGGTCAAAAGAAGATTCAGAGAAAGACGTGAAGTTCAGCGGTGGAAGCTGATATTCACAATCGAGCGTAGAGGCCTGAGAAAGAGCAGACGAAGAATATGGAGAAGCCCTCCAACGGCGATAGCTGTGCCTTTCCATTTAATAGTATTATTTGGGTCAAAGCGTTCAAATACCGATGCATAGATACAAAATACAAACAAGGGTAAGGAATCGCCATGTAGGACGGGCTCCGACATAAAGACAGTTCCAGCCGGCCATTTTGAAGGTATTCCGACAAAGAGAACCAAGAAACAGCCTGTACAACACTGCCACAGTCTGAGTTGACTGGACATGAATTTTCGTCGCGGAATCAAGGAGACATGCTGTGGTGCTGAGAGCGTTGAGCATTTGGAAGCTGACTTGATACCAACGGATGCACTGTGTAGCCAATGAGCACGTTGCCAACTGTGATCAGAAACCTGAGCAATAGTGGGAGAATACATCTAGATGTTCTCCATGTGCCTGAATTTAATATTTAGCTCTGTCTCAGGGAGCTGTCCGTGTCAGTAGATCAACGGCTTCTTGGGCATGCCATGATGCCACAGCGCCCGTATTTGGCGGGGCAAGATCAACGTTTATGCAGGTATATGTACTGGGCGCTTCATATAGACCCCGTATGTCGCTACTAGACTGCCTGGGACCTTGATGGCGGGCATTGGCGGCTGTGATGACGAGTATGTTCTGACGCGGATGAACAGAACCAGCCACAACTGACGTTGGCTTTGGCTGCCGTGGCTGCTGACTAAGAGGCTTCCAGCCCCGTGGAGTCCCCAATCAGCCTCATCGCCAGACCTCACCTCTATCAAATCATCTCTGATCCATCTGTGCTCGTGCGAGTTGGACTGCAGCTGTCCCTTATTTTGAGTCCCTTTGATTTCTGGCGCATATTCCTGCAACTCGCCAATCCCAGTCACCAATAGTTGCATGTCACCGCTACTGATCGTCCGGGGAGGGCTTTTTACACCCGCCTTTGGAACTTGATGTCGTTGAATTAGCAGTCATGGCCCTTCATAACAGAAGTGCTCAACAACTGTTACGGGGTAATTGACCTTGATAGCCTTCATGAGCGGTATCTCTATCTCGGGAGCTATGCTTCGGGACACTTTTTGAACCCGGTTAAGCCAAGGTGTGTGTTGGCTTTGCCCGAGAAATTAGTAGGAACCTTCGTTACCTTCCCGTGTCCCTATGGGGCATTGGGGCTATGTGCGAATGTCTATCCTCGGCAGCCAAGGGAGGGGTGACGGGGCCAAGGTCTCTATTAAGGCACAGCATATAGAGTTTAACGCTGGGATTCCAATTCAGTCATTGTCCACGTTACTGGTTTCCCTTTTTGCTCTGGCTGACGTTTCGTTCCAACGAATGGAAGTGTCATCACATTCTATTTTCATCTCTCCCCCACTCCTCCCCAAGAGGAAAACGGTTTTCTACCGGGCTAAGAAAGCTGTCATAATGCCCTATAATCACTCCTATTGGGAGACTTGATCGCGCGGCCTACTGCTCGTTAACAGGTTCGTCGGTTTGATCTAAGGCACGATACACGCGTCATTGTATTAATTATCTCAGACATTCCGCGGAAGGTTGCTGAAGAGCCCCATAATTAGAATCTTCTGTCAGGAACTAGAAAGCAAGGGTCCATTGAGATGAAGGGTACAGCCCCTGATACCAAGAAATGCTCCGCGCCCTTGATCTCGATGTTTCTTCACGACGCTTTCTATAGCAGAAATGGCTTCAACAGAGTCAAATGATACTGATGTCACGAAGTATTTGCGGGAAGGGCCATTTGGGCAATCCCATGGCGGTGAGGGGGCCATTACGGACATAAAATGGAGCAAGATGACCCATGATAGACAGACCAAATCAGCAATCCCTCGTTTACACATGGCCCTCACAGCGCTCATTCTCTCGCTTTATTCTCTCATTATCTACATATTAGTTATAGCAAGCAAGCTAATACTCTCGTTTACTCTCTATCGACGATCTTTACCAAAGATGGCTCAAGTCATCCCAATCCAGCTACGCGAAATCGATGACTTCATCGACAACCCAATAGCCACAAGACACCGCACCATTCCGCCAAAGAAGCCAGAACCACCATTGAGCATCCTAGTCTGTCCGTCTGGGTTCAAAGAGAGCCTTGACACTCATGTTGTTGCGGACTGCATCGAGAAGGGCATTAAACGCGTCCTTCCAGATGCAATTGTCCGCAAAGCCCCCCTCTTTGACGGCGGAGAGGGCTTCGCGCGCGCCCTCGTGACCGCAACTGATGGCCAACTTTGCTACCTAACTGTCACCGGCCCGGTCAACACCCCTATAACCTCCCACTACGGCCTTCTTGGTCCTAACTCTGCCCACCCAACCAAAACCGCTGTCATCGAAATGGCCGCCGCCGCAGGCCTACGCCTCGTACCCAAGGACTCTCGCAATCCTACCCTCACGACCACCTACGGCGTCGGGGAGCTTATGCGTGCCGCCCTGGACGAACCAGGCGTTGGCCGTCTGATTATCGGCTGCGGCGACTCTGGTACTAACGACGGCGGCGCCGGCATGCTCCAGGCCCTTGGTGCCCGCTTTTTTGACAAAGACGGGAAAGAGCTACCCCGTGCCGGCGGCGGGCTCTCCCTGCGCAACGTCACGGACATAGACTTGACAGACCTCCACCCGCGCCTAGCGGACGTGCGGATCGAGGCCGCCTGCAACAGCCAAAACATACTCTGCGGTCCCACCGGTGTAGCGCGCGTCTACGGGCCGCAAAAGGGCGCCACGCCCGCTGAAGTCGAGCTTCTTGACATGGCGTTAATCAACTACGCCGTTGTGATTAGCAAACAGTTGGGCCACGATATCTCCACGCTACCCGGCAGTGGGGCCTCCGGGGGTCTGGGCACCGGCCTACTCCTGCTCAACGCAACACTGCGTCCACGCTACGAAGCCATTACAGATTACTTTGGTCTCACTGACGACTTATTTCGCAATTGCCAGCTAGTGTTTACAGCAGAGGGCCGTATTGATAGTCAGACGCCACAGGGTAAGATACCAGCGGAGGTGGCTATGCGGGCGAAGAAGCATGGACTGCCTGTGATTGCTCTGGCAGGAACGGTGGGGCCTGATGCGGCGGCGAATTATCTTGTGGGAATTGATGCGTTTGCGAGTATTGTGCAGGGACCAGTCTCATTGGAGGTGGCTATGGAGGAGGCAGAGAGGCTGTTGGTGGATGGGGCGGAGGGGGTGATGAGGGTTGTTATGCTGGGGAGAGCGTTAGGGATGGGGGTTAATGGGAAGGGGTCTACTTCTGTGATGGTGCCAGTTACATAAATAGAGGATGCTGAGGCGGCTCACTCGACCAGGATTATGTCGTTTTGCTTTGGCCTTTGCTCTTTTCCCATCCGCAATTTTTCTTCCCGTGCTATGTTCCTTTTCTATGATGCCGTTTTTACGACCCGTTATGTTGATGAGATACCAGATATGACTGACGAGATTTTCTATACATGTACGTATTTGAAGTTATCAATACTATACCACTTTTATATAAATGGCGTTGTATGGTAGCAATATCTAAGTGACTTTTTACTGAATCGTACTCCCCTCATCTACCCCTTATCCGCCTAGTTTGATATCGTCATTGCCCGCCCGTTATCAGCCACTAAAGCAGCAGCCTCGCTAGTCCCCATATGGTTAGCTCCTGCCAAGACCGTGACATTTTAGCAAGTGAGGTCAACTGATGCAAGTCTTGGCAGCGCGGTGTCTGGCCGCAACTGCATCCATCCACACCCAACCTGCATCATCCTGTGTTCTCTCAACTCCCTCATCCATCGGGATATCTTCTATCTTTGTGTGCATTGGGCTTCTAGCACGCCGGCCTGTTTGTACGTAAATCTACCGCACCTCCACATATCCCTGCTCCATTTCTCTCTCTGACCGGTTACCGTGTGCCGTCTTATCATAGCCGCATCGCTGCTTCCAACCATTCTCCACCTCCATCTACCAACCCCCCCGGAGTGCTCTACGACCATACCACCAACTCTCCAACCTCCTCTCCTCTCACCCGTCGGCTCTCTACTCTCTACTCCTTCTTCCTATCCAGATACCCATTTTAGTTACTTTGTTATAGATATGGCTACCCGGAAGAAGCTCCTTTTGAAGGTACGTATCCCGGGTTCCCAACCCAACCGTCAATCACATCTGACAAAGAAGCACCGCCTGTTAACATGTTCACGTTATTTGGCTCTAGGTTATTGTTCTCGGTGACAGCGGTGTTGGAAAGACAAGTCTGATGAACCAATATGTCAGTTTGGTCCCATATGTTATAGCAGGTTCCGCAACGTGCAAGAGGTTGGGCAACTAGCTTATCTATTTGGTTGTACGACAGGTCAACAAGAAATACAGTTCGAGCTACAAGGCAACCATCGGCGCCGACTATCTAACAAAGGATGTTCTAGTCGATGACAGACTTGTGACTTTGCAGGTATGTTCCGCCTGTTGTCATCTTCACGGGAACTACTCTGTTCGGGATAACGATCGTTGACATATGTTTGCTCTGAAATAGCTTTGGGACACCGCCGGACAAGAACGATTCCAGTCGCTAGGTGTCGCGTTCTACCGAGGAGCCGACTGCTGCGTTTTGGTATACGATGTTAATAATTCCAAGAGTTTCGAGACGCTGGATAGTTGGCGGGATGAGTTCCTCGTCCAGGCCTGCCCGAGGGACCCTGAAAGTTTCCCCTTCGTAAGTGGACCCAACTTGCCTCATTTCTGCCTGGGTTCAATCGCTTACTTGTACGAATCTAGGTTGTGTTGGGGAACAAGATTGATGTGGAAGAGAACAAACGAATGATCTCTTCGAAACGGGCCACGACGTACTGCCAATCCAAGGGGAATATCCCCTACTTCGAGACCAGTGCCAAGGAGGCGATCAATGTCGAGCAGGCGTTTGAGGGTATGTTAGCACGGCTCCTTCATAACAAGTCCCGTATTCTAATATTTTGGGCAGAAATTGCCAAGAGTGCCCTTGTACAAGAAGAGTCGGAAGAGTACAGCGGAGATTTCGCTGATCCGATTAATATCCACCTTGATAACGACCGCGACGGCTGTGCCTGTTAACGATTACACTGATGTTGCCTTGTCCATACCCAATGCTTAATAACCTTAGACCTTCATCCTACGTACGAAGTCACCCGTTGGAAAGTTTTGAGGTCTTGGATGCCTCCGGTAGATTGTTGAGATGTGGCTTAGGTTTGCTGAGTGGAACGTTTTCTAGTGTCTTTTGTCTTGTTCTGTATTTGGTGTCGTTGGCGTTTTCAGTATTTGCTACCTATAATTTGTTATACCTAATCTTTCCGCTGGTCAAAGCTCCCTGGTTTCTATTTCTCTCTGGCCTCTTGTCGGTACTGCCCTTTGCTAGCTATTCCTTCCTAAGTGTTGGTCTGTAAATATGGCGTCGTCTTATTTGTCGTTGCTAGCCCCAATCACTCAACCCACGAAGGAAAGAAAGAGCCAAAACAGCTCCCCTCACCCAGTCCTCCCCATTATCCGCTGTGATATGAACGGTTCTCACAGAGCTTTGAGGGTGAAGAGAAGACAATGTACTCCGGTTGAATGATTTGGCAGTGAAGTATTGTCGATTTCGAAATAACTCCGCATGTCGTATCTGGGGGCTTCCATCCGACGGTTCATTTACAGAGGCTCGTGCACAGCATGTCGATGATTACGCTGGTTTCAGTTTGTTCATGGCAGTAATTCGACAGAGGTAGACAGGCTTATAGGTTACTTGGATTGCCGTGTGTATCTGCTGAGCGAGAAAGATGCGTCACTCTATGGGGCGTGGGTGTCCTCGTTTCATTGAATGGCCCCAATAATACATATAAATAGAGGTACTGCATGGAATGGTTCGATTCGAGCCATCCTGAAGTGTCCCCATGCGTGGTTCAGATCCGATCGGCTCGGATCTTATCAGATAAGCGGATCTGGGTGTTTATTCCGACCTCCTCCACAGAGCCGCATCCGCATACACTAACCCTGCGCTAGCCCCGTGACGGACAACACCGTAACACCACCTAACGTCAATCGTTTATTATCCCCCCGACTATCTTTCGCCGATTACTATTGTTATCGTTCCACTATTATTATTATTATTCCAGGAAAACAACCTCCGTCATGACTGCCCGGTCCTGAGCATACATATGCTCCAGTCACCACCAGGGCGATCCAAGAGTCAAACCATTTTGGGGCCAAATGCCCCCGTCTCCTTCGCTGAATCCCCTCCTTTTATTCCTACGATCTACTAACCAACTTGAATCGGTCACTCATTATGCATCATTGCTCTTGTGCTATATGCCACAGACCCCACATGCCATCGCCATAGCTGTTTGTGTACTATACAACCCGTTAAATATCCTTATTAAGCTCTAAGCCCGCATACCAAAACCATATTCGAAAACCCACTCTCCCGCAGTATGCCCGACACGGACACCCACCAGCGGCTAGTCGATAACGACGGAGGGCAGTCACACTCACAGCAAACACAACAGCAGACACAGCCGCAACAACATCGTGTCCCCCTCGAAGACATGCAGGTCAACGACGAACTTACGCCCTCGGCAAGCATTACCGCTCCGCCAGCACCACGGACTAGGTCACGATCAAGATCGCTGAACTCGGAAGGGAAGCGTGCTGATGTTGGGACAACAAGGTTGCCGATGGGAATTGCGAGAAGAACGCTGGGGATTATACTGTTGCTGATTGTTGTGGTGATGTGGACTGCTTCGAGCTTTTTGGGAAGCGTGAGTTTTACTTTTTTTTTTTTCTTCCGAGCCAGCTTTGGAGTTGGATATTTGAATGGCCGTGCTGAGGGGAGATTATTACTTTAATCGCAAAACATAACCTATGGTTTGTAGATTGCTTTGGATAATCAGGATCTAACTCGTCCGCAGACCATCCTAGCAGACAACACCTATTCCAAACCCTTCTTCGTCACCTATCTCAACACCTCCTTCTTCCTCTTCCCCCTCCTCGCAATCATCGGCCACAGACTCTTTCGGCTATGGAGAGTCGGGAAATTATCTAAAGCCACTTCCTTCCGAAATCTTCTCACTCTGCTAGATTCGCACGAGGCTACAGACGAATCTCGCCCGTTTTTAGCCGTTGACGATGATGGCAATATGGGTGGTGAGGCTTCTGGACAGAGAGGCAGGTATCAGCGGGTGCGTGCGGATGATGACGAGATCGCGGTGGGCGACGAAGATAATATTGAAAGAGTAGACGCTGCTTCGGAGAGGTTGGGGTTTAGGGAGACAGCGAAGTTGAGTTTGGAGTTTTGTTTGCTATGGGTAAGATTATCACCTTTCTTCGAAGGACAATCATTGTTTTATTGTGACTGGGTTAGTTGCTAACGGATAGTATACATAGTTTTTGGTATGTGCAAGGATTGCTTGATTCTCTTCACCTTAGCCTTTTGGATAACCACTGTTTATACTAACATACCGAAGGCGAACTATTTTGCCCTAGCTTGTTTGCAATTCACAACTGTCGGAAGCACGACGATATTAACATCTACAAGTGGTAAGAGTTATTATTACCATTAAAAACATTTCATGCTTTTTACAGTGCTTGGCTTCCTGCCTTATACAACATCATTTGCTAACTCACCCCAGGCGTCTGGACCCTAATATTCGGCGCCATGATCAGCGTCGAGAAATTCACCATCCGCAAACTCCTTGGGGTTCTGGCCTCCTTAACTGGAATTTTTCTAATCTCCCGCGTTGACCTCTCCGGCTCCAACGACGAAGACCGCGGCTCCTTCCCGCATAAGTCGATCACCGAGATTGCTGTTGGTGATGCCATGGCCGCCTTCAGCGCCATTTTATATGGCATTTACACCGTCGTGATGAAGAAGCAGGTGGGTAATGAGAGTCGTGTGAACATGCTACTGTTCTTCGGATTGGTTGGGTTTATCAATACGGTATTACTGTGGCCCGTTATGATTGTGCTGCATTATGCCGGGTGGGAGACGTTTGAATTGCCCGGGACAGGGAGAGTATGGGTCATTATTATTGTATGTTGCTTTTCCTATCTGTCCATCTTGTCCTTTTTACAATATTGTGGTGGAGGAGACGGTGATATCCATGACGCGACTGCTAACCGCTTTCTCAGCTCAACTCCGTCACGTCGCTTATCTCCGACATCCTCTGGGCGTACGCCATGCTCCTCACGACGCCGCTGGTTGTCACTGTCGGCCTCAGTTTAACCATCCCTCTCTCGCTCATCGGGCAGATGATCCTGCAGGGGCTACACTCGAGCGCGCTGTATTGGGTTGGCGCGGTGATTGTATTCCTTTCTTTCATGGTTGTTAATCATGAGGGCAAAAGGGATGAGGACGATGAAAAGTAATATCCTGTGCTCTTTACATTGGATGGAGACGCGGGAGGATGTACCTAATAGGGAGATGTATGATTTGCATATATATACATCTGCTTTTTTTTTCCTAGAAAGATAGAGACTGTGATAGATAGTCTTTTCTGATTTTCAGGGAGGAATCCGTGGAGGATTCTCAGCAGAGCTCGTTTTCTCCTTGGGGGGTTTCGCTTATACCACCCCTTTTTTTGGGTTTATTTTTGGGCCATATACCTGCCAATATCTCTGGAAATCACCGTTAAATTTCCGGTCATAGAGTGGTTCTTTTATTTGACCAGAGTATACACTGGTTAGACTTTTGTAAATATACAAATCTCGCGCATTTGCAAGAAGTCGATCTTCAGTGAATTCCATATATAATAAAAATATCGTCCATGAATTTATACTCCCTCAAGGACATTGAAAGAAATATCCCCTCCTATGATATACAATATATACCCAACCCTCAAGAAACAGGCACCATCAACCGATCCAAATCGCCTCCCCAACCCCCATCCAACCCCTCGACAACAATCTCGTTAGCCCCCGCCCTCAAATCAACATGCAAAGTACTACTCCCCGGGTCCCCACTGCGCGGCAAGAACGCCATCCTCTGTACCTCTCCTCCATTAACCCTCACCCCGGAGTATCTCTCCCCGCTATCTCCATTCAAATACTTGACCCGAATCGTCGTCCTCGTGTCCACATCGCTCCTAACATCTGCAAATAGCACCGTTCCCCCCGCCCCGCCACCAATATACCCCGCCGCCTCACCTCCCGAGCATGCGGAGCAGCTAATGACTCTCGCATCATTACCAAGCGTCGCATCTTCACCCTCATACTGGTTCTCCTCGGGCCCCGGCGACCACGCGCCCGTGTTTACATCTTCTAGAATCCAGTTGACGCGGTTGGCCATGCGGACTGTCGTGGCGGAGATCTCTAGTGGCAGCCAGATGTATGTGGAGCGCATGAGATTGTCGCTGTGCCAGCGGTCGCCCATGTAGATTGCGGTGTTGCCGAGGGGGAGGATGAAGGTTGTTTGGGAGGCGTAGGTGTTGCTCCCCTCGTCGGCAAAAGTTTGCCAGGAGCTCCAGGGGCCTGAGAGGGAGGTGGCGGTGCTGTAGACGTTGTCGTTTGGGTCCCATCCAGTCAGTTTGGAGCCGAACATGTAGTAGACTCCGTCCCGCTTCAGAATGGCGGGGGATTCGATGTTTTCTTCCCACATGTAGGTTTCTGACTGGACCGTAAGGTAGTCGGGAGAAAGTTGCATGATGCGTAGACCGTTTTCGCGCTGTGGTTTCTATGTCAATGATTTTCTTGCCACCGGGGTATTAGGTGGTTTGTGGTGAGCTTACGTCCTCGGATAGCAGGTAGCCAGTCTCATCGTCGTCGACGAACAAGCCCATATCCCGGCTTTGGTGTTCCAGAGGTCGGAAGCTGCCCTGGTACGAATATTGGCCACACACTTCGCTTCCGGTAGCGACTCCGACCTTTGCATCGCCGTAATCACTGCTGTCGATATGGAGATACAAGACATACTGTCCCGTGCTTTTGTTATAGACCACTTTTGGTCTCTCGACGACGCGGTTTGGTCCCAAGTCACCGCTCTCGCCTCGGGTAAGCAGTGCACCGACGTATGACCATTCCACCAGATTGGTTGAGGAGTAGCAGTTTATGTTGTGAAAGGCTGAGCCTTCGGTCTTGTCCTCGCCGATCATGTAGAAGGTCTCAGCCACCTTTATGATGCCTGCGCCATGGGCTTGTACGTGCTTACCTGTGTTGGTCTGGATATCGCGGATGGAATATCAGCGCTGGGAAGCGATGCAAGGTGCTTTACTAAATAGTACACCGTTTGGAAAAACTCACATCAGTCCATGTGGCGCCCGGTATGATCTGAAGGGAGGCGTTGACTGCAGCTCCCAAAGCCAGAACCGTGGTGGCCAGCCTCGCTACTGAAAATCTGGTCATCGTACAAGTGTTTCTACCCAATGTACGGAGCAGTTGACTTTCACAAGCAAGATTTAGAATAATTAGACAGCTTGTAGAAACATGCAAAGCGTCAACAATGCATGAACCATCTTCCCCGAGCGGTTAGAAAAGAGAAATTAAGCAGAACCGCGTGGGAATTGCGGTCCATATTATAATCAAAAAGATCATTGTATCGCATAGATTATCCCGGGGAATTGCCTAATAATGATGTTATAGCCAGCCCGCAGTAGACAATCCGGCACCGATTCCCCCGTATCCCCACATTGCAATCAGTAACTGGGGTTCCTCGACGGACCGAATCCCGGCAGGGGGGATAGATGTCGGCATGCATGTTCCTTGTCTGCCAAACGGAAACGCGGAGGATCTCACGGAGTAGTCCTCGGGAGCAACGCCGTAGAGAATACGGAGTAGACACTATTGAAATATCAGACCTTTTGTCAAGAGCAAAAGTTGTATCCGTCTTCATTGTTGCAGTAGCCCGGTTGATTTGTACTGTACTAGTAGTTCAGCGTGCTAGATTGAAGCACTGGGAGCATCTCAGGATTATGAAACTAGAAGCCAGAATATAAAATAAAGAAAAGTAATTCACAGCAGCTGTGTTTCAAGAGCTCGCTTCGAAGCTTCAACTAACAACAAATTTCGATAAGGACGCTGTGAGTACATGTCTTGAGAGGTTGTAGTGGTGGATGTTGAGGTTGTTGTGTTTCGTATGGAGCGGAAATATATATTTTCCCCCATTGTTTTCAACCATCAAACTCCGCTATCAAACTGCATCATCAGGCGGAACTTGAATGAAAATGACAAGCATCTAAATTAGAAATAGTGTCCTAAACTATTTGCTTGTAGCCCATTTACCGCATATCAAAGGCCTGCATCCTTCCTTCCATCACGACAATGCGCTTGACACCGCTACATCCCACACTGACAGCCTTGACCAGCCCCTAACTAACCCCAAGCATAAATCGCTATATCTGACCAGTGGAAGTTGAGTATCCCCAAAACAGGGCAATGAGAATATGTCCCACTGGCGAGAGGAATACTTCCTAGCCTTAGGAGTGAGGGATGCGCGCGAGCAAGCAAACGCAGCCCTATACGATGCCTGTATGTCATCCCCTTATCTCTCCACTCCACTGCACTGCACTGCTAGTTACCTATCCCCGCGCCGTGCGCAAGGCTACATCACCGCATAGAATGCAACGCTTTAACGATGAACAGAGAATCTGGACTAACAAAGGAACAACACAGACACCCGCCTAGCAGACCGCACCAGCCAAGTCCATCCCCATTCCCACTCCCCCACGCCCACCACCCCAGCAGCCCCTCCATCACAACAACAGCAGCAACAGGACCAAGAGGTTCTCTTAACTGCCGCCCGAGCCGACCTCTCCTCCGCCCAACGCTCGCGCACCGAGCTCCTCGAGAAACTCACAAGAACCAATGCGGAGCTAGAAAAGCTGCGCAAGAAAACGCAGACAGACACGCGGCGCATCGAAACGCTGCTGGCTGAGCGGACGCAGTTGCAGACGCGCGTGAGGGATCGCGATGAGGAGTTGAGGGGGAAGGCGAAGTTGTTGGATGTACGTGTGGCATATGCCCTATATAAAATGATTTGGGAGGGGGTGGGCGCGGTGTATGACAAACTAACGGGAATGATTAGGATGTCCAAGCGGAGCTCGTCTCGATTAACCTGCAGTTCAACATGGCGGACCAGCGGGCGCAAAAGCTCGAGGTGGAGAATAAGGAGTTGGTTGATCGGTGGATGGCGAAGATGGGATCAGAGGCTGAGGCGATGAATAGGGCTTCGAAGTTTTCTTGAAAGGGTGGTGGTCAGTGATAGCCTTTTGTCTTGCGGGGTGGGTGATTTACGAGGATCATGATCGAGGAGTGGAATGACCGATTCGTGTACGCTGTAGAGGGGTTGGTATGAATTTCAGCCTGCCTACCTATTTACAGAACGTTGCAGCGCAAAACATTGGAACCGAACCCAACAGAAATGAAACGACAAAACGACGGCATGACTTCTTTTTCCTTTCGGAGTTATCATGGGATAGGCATTGACTTGGATACGCTGGCGCATTACCGGGAATATATATGATAGAAAGACAGATTGCAAATGAATTCAGTGATCTTTTCTATGCCAAAAGGAGAGAAGCGCAAACTAAAAAACACCATGAACTCTGCACCAACGAATCGTCCCATGGCGGAAATACCGCTCACTTCGTATCACTCCATTAAACCTCCAACCATTCCATTACCCAATATGCACATCAAAAATGAAAAATGGGAGTTTGAGCAAATACGTAATGCAAAGATATCGGATGGGAAGCGAGAACCTCTCAAAAACAGAGTGGGAGACCAAAAAGGCAGTAAAGGTATCATGAAAACCAAAAACCAACAACAAAACGTAAGAGCAATTCGACCAACCCATTTTGTACCCCTCATGAGATCAATTTAGAAACCCCCTTCCTTGCGGACAGTCTAATCCGAAACCAAACAAAAAAAAAAATATGAGAACGCCGACGCTTCAGGGGTGAAAAGAAGCCAAACACGCACATGTACATCCGCCCTTCCTTGATAAAACGAGAGATCAAAGCCTGTTCCAAGAAGAGCCATAACCAAAAGAACCAGAAATTTTTTTTCATATATATCAATCCTTCACCATATCCTCCGCAAACTTCCTCAACCTCGAACTATCCTTCGTTGCAATGAAATACGAACCCCCCGCATCCGTCCAGCTAACACTATCCGACCAATAATTCTTCCTCGTAACGTTCAACAAATTGATTGGCGAATTCAAATTGCGCGCTTGAATCCGATGGCCAGCGGGAACGAAACTCTTCAGGGACACAATCTGACAACCCTCCTTCATATCCAAAAAGTGATTGATAAGTTCATTGTTCAGCTGCGGCGTGAACGCCTGGTTATTAATCAAGACCACATCGGCCCGATGCAGCGCCTTGATGATGATTTCATTGTTCAAAAAGTCGCCGCGGATGAGTTTAACGGCGCCGGGGGAGATACCCCAGAGCCGACAGCGCGCTTCGAATTCCTTGCCCTGTAAATCGGCCACGTCGCAGGCGTTCTGCATCACCTCGCAACCCCAGCTCTCGCAGCCAACTTCCAGCGCGGCTTGCAGGACAACGTTCCCGACACCGGAACCTAAATCGACGAAGACTTGGTTGGATTTGAGTTTGGTTTGTTTGAAGATGTCGGTGATGAAGCGGGGGAGGAGTTCGCCGTAGACATTGTCCGTGCCGTTTTCGTATTGACGGAGAGACTCGACGCGGGGTGAGACGGTGCGAGCGTACGTTTGGGTGAGGATGCGTTCGACGAGGGGGAGAGGGAGGCTGGGCATTTTATCTAGGTGTTTGGTGATGGAGCCTTCGACTCGAAGACGGGTGATGGTTCTATTGTACTCGTCCACTGCTTCTTTGAATTCTAGCAGGGAGGCGTGAGCCAGGGCGCGTCTGAAGCGGCGATTAATGCCTGTGGTGTCGTCATTGAATAGATGGGCATGTTCCTCCAGTATGTAATTCTGTGACACTATATCAACTACATGAACTATGTCGTCCAGGGGTTTAAATCCGTCCTTTTCTCGAGGGACAACAAGTTGATACCTATAGACAGTGTATTATATCAGCAGAACGATCATTTTGAGTCTCGTCCTAGGCGGGCACGACTCACTTTTCGCCCCGAGAAGCGCCAGGATACTGTAACCGAACCGTAGCCGGCTCACCAGCAGCACCAAAGGCGCCCTTGAATTCCGTAGGTTTATCCACAGACGTGATATCAGCCGCATGCACTATCCCAACCGTATGTTTCCCCCCATCTTCAGAAAACGCAGCTTCTGACCGGATGCGACGCTGTGGATCCGGCTCCGCGCTGACATTGACCTTTGGCCGCTTGCGGATCTCGAAGGAGGTATCCGTGTCACTCTCCTCGTCGTCGTCATCGCTCGACAACCGCTGTATAGGCGATGGTCGCTTTCGTATCGAGGAATTTGGTTTTAGGCGGTGACTTGCGTCACGATGGCGGGAGGGGGTGGGTTCGCTTGCCGTGGAGCTTGAGCGCGCGGAATTCGAGGAGTGTTTGCTGGAGGCGAGAACATGATCAGGATGGCGGCGGGGCTGAGGCTTAGAGGAAGATTTGGAGGCTGAGATGTCCGATGCGACTGATGAAGCTCGTGAAATGGCGGCGGGTTTGGTTGCTTTTGCTTCGACTTTTCGGATCTGGGGTCGCTGGGGTTGAATGACTATGCTTCCCTTTTTCTGGAGGGAGTCGAAGAAACCCATGCCCATTTGGTTTCTCTTTTCCTTCTCGCTCTTGATACTTTTTTTTTTCCCCCACTACCTATTTTCCTGTTTGCTTAGGATAAATAAATGGAGATGTAATTTTAAGGAATGACCGAAACGAAAGACACCTGAGCAAATAATGCAAAGCGCTAAAAGAGAGAGATTAAAAACAGCAAGATGCTTGAGTGAGCGTATGTGTGATAAGGATAAGAATAATGATTGTTCTGTAGGAGATGCGCCTTATGCAGCCGGGATAGGCAGAGCTGTTGATGCACGCCGGTTTGAACTGTCGCTGGGCCGGTTTTGGCGCGAGAAAGTGGCGGGCTTGGGCACTATTAGTCAGCATTCACGTGGCTGGGTATCCATACCGTATCTGGCCGGTATTTGGGGAATTATCGTATTGCCAAAATGTATCCAAAATGTATTTCAGAATGTATCCAAATTAATTAAATGGCAGGCCAAAACTAATAAAAGTACAAAATGCAATTCCTCACCATATCAATCACAAAATCGAGTTGCACATGATGGGTCCGCCGTTGGTCCTGACAGCAGCAAGAAAGAAAACAAGGATGAAGATACAACCCCAATCGAACCAGTGATAGTGGTAAAAATTAAGATAAAAGGGGGGTGCATCGATCTAAACAGCCAAGAAATAGGGTTGAGTTGCACAAGGTACGGAGTGCTCCTTCATATGGATGAATGGACGAAGAATGGGCCAGAAGGGCAATAATAATAACACAAGACAGAATGGGAAGGGTATCAACAATAGTGATTAATGGGAAACGACGGCGACAGCGGCCGTGGGTAGTCAGTATAGACAGAAAATGAAGAGAAAAGAATAATTTCTGATAGCCAGCAGCAGAAGCGCTTCCTCAAAGCAACGGATACAAGTACATGTCAGAACCAAAATATAGAAGAATAAAAAAACAGGGCTTGCTGTCCGAAGAAAAGTAGTACGCCGCGATCCAACGGCGATAGTCCACTGTGCAACGCGCAACTGTAACGCTTTTAGCCAATTAATGCGCCAGGTGTGTGGGAGACAAGTCCTCGTACCAACACTATGTACGTGCCATATACGTGATTAACTGACGGCAATTCTCAAGGAAATAGACAGGACAAGTGGGTTAGACAAAAGAGATATTAAGAGAGCAGCGTATGCAGTTATGGTGTCTAGAAAAAAAAACAAAAAAAAAAAGTTATCCAAATCCCAACACGTCGTTTTAGGAGGCAGAGGGCCCAGCGATGGCCGGCACAGGCATAGCTGGAGGCTTCGCTGTGCTACCTTGTCGCTTGACTAACAAACTCTTGAGTGCACCAAGCCATTTGGCAAGGGCTTCTTCGTCTGGTGCGCAGAAGCGATATGTCTTGTCCTCGGCTATTATTTGAAGACAGAAGTTTTTGGAGCGAGAAATTGGGTCGATTTCAGCAGCGTTGATAATCTGCGACAGAGAAATTATTTTCACAGCAGCATACTCCTGTTCGTCTTTATAGAAAGTTATACTCTGTGGTCGAAGCACGACCCAGAGCTTCTTCCATTGTCGTACGCCTTTTTTGCTTTTAAGGCAAAGGAGGTAGCCGTGACATATAACACGTTCCTGGTCGACATTGGCTTCACTTTGCTGGCTTGTGTTTCGTGGCAGTGACGGACGGCGGTCTGAAGGCCCAGAGGGGGAGAAGGACTGCCGATCGTGCCGGGGCAACGAAGCGGTGGAATGATGCGGTGCACCGCTCACAATTGCATCAGAGAAATCCGAGCACGATGCAATTTCGTTTCCGGAGTAGTCTTGTGTGTGCGAAGGCTTTCGGGGATGACGGTTTCCGGCGCGGATAGCTGGGAGGTCAGGTTGGCTCGTCGGTTTGTGACCATCATAGTCCGTCTCACTGGCGCTCTCAACAGCTTCCGCCGCTTTCTTACTTTCGCCAACATCGTATCCCTCCAGCGAGTCTGCATCATCAGAGCGACTTTCGCTGCGTAAACGTTCTACCCAACTATCTGCATCACTTTTTGAAGGGGCTTGGAATCGGTGGTTTTTGGAAGGGGAATAGATTCCAAAGACATGCTCACGTTTACCCTTGACCGGGGCAACCGCTGTGACATCAGATAGATCGATTGATAATTGAAGTTCCGCTTCCTCTGGATCTTTGTATAACGACAAAAGGTTAGGTCGGAGCACTAGATATCCTGGTTTCCATGACGCTTTGAATGCCTGTAAAATGAGCACTATTAGCGTCTTCAAACGAAGGGAAGCGATTGAAATAAAAGATAGACTTACATGTTTATTCCGTGATCTCCGCATCACTTTTCCTCTCTTCAAAACTTGATCGAATGCAAAGCTTCCATGCTCATTGACTGGGGAGAAGGTATCTAAATTCAAATGTCCATTGCGAGAGAAAGAGGAGGGTTTTGGCTGAGACCCATCGCCTTTTGAGGGTTGGGCAGCATTCCCAATCTGACTATCTATCCGTAACGCCATGGCCAAAATGTGGAGAAATTAAACGAGGCAAAAGAGAGAGCTGTAGATATATCGATGTATGTCTAAACGTATGTATGTATTGTATCTCCAGCTGAGGAGGGTCGCGTGAGATCGGGGAACGCGATGAAGCAGCCTTCAAAGGGAGGGGGGGTGGTGGCAACGGGTTTAGGATCAGTTGCAATCGGTGAGTGACCGGGAGACGAACGAGTCCAGCATTTTCAAAGGATAGGAAGAGAGAAAAGAAGAAGAGGAGGCCAGAGTCATTATTTGGTCGACAGAGATTAGTGTGGACGTTCAGTGACCGTTGGGCTGTCGCAGGTGAGCAGTTTCAAGTCAGTCAGTCAGTCAGTCGACGCCAGGAGAAATGACGGCAGAATAACCAGAGTGGGCTTGGGTCTGGGTCTTGGCTCCTTTTTGTTCCCTTTCTTTTATTTTATTTTTTTTCTCGGCGCGTCAGGCCTATCCCGGTAAAGCGCAACTAAAGGGAGAAAATAATAATAGGTTAAAGGAAAGGGAAAAAGAAAATGAAAAGGAGAAGTTCGAACAAAATCCTCACACGAATTACGGGGCCCTGGAAGGTTTTTTAAGTAACAGTAGTAGGAAGCAGGAGACAACAAGAAGCAAACAAGTGACAAACCGTCATCATCATCTAAATATCACCTTGCAATTCCTCGTACATGCATGAACCGGCCCGAATCGGTCAACGGAATATTCACTGTTATGAGAAACGGCCCTCGAAGCACGGGAGTTAGTGTACATGTAACTTGCAGGATCGAATCAGGATTTTGTTAGATCATAGTGGCGGGTAGCAGCAGACTCCAGATGTGTCCGAATACAGCTGATCTTGGTTGGGAAGTGTGCCATCCATCAGGCAAAAATAAAAATAAAAAATAAAAAGAAGAAGAAGAAGAAAGGAGCAGCGTACGGCTGACATCTGCTGCTGATGAAGTAGTCGAGCTGAGGTATATACGGTGCGTATGGCACCATAGCCATAGCCACGTCGGGCTGAGTTGGGGTGGGTAAGCAGGACAGTGGAATATCAGTCAGTAGATATCATCTATAAACGGCATACATAGACAGGAAGACAGTCAATTCTGACGATTGAGATACTGCGTCGACTGGTCGACGATGACATCCATCAGTTCAATCTCCTCGAGATATACAACGCTGGTTATGTATGTATGTATGTAATGTACTGAGGATACAGGACAGTTAGATTGACACATAAATGTGTAATAATAGCAATACAAGATATGCTAGGGCACTTGCTAGGGGCGTGTTCGGGGACAAACAGCAGGCACAGCGCCCAATCACGGCTGCAGACCTCTGCCCGCAACCTAGACCGGTCCATCTTACGCGTCCCCCGCCGTCTTGATTACACGCTGTATGGTACGGTGTATTACAAGAGCGTGGTAATGCAGTGACCGCGTTGAACGGTATGTATCGTACCGGCTGAGGCTCAACAGGCAGACGACGGCTCTTCTTCTTCCACAGACCGACAGACCGACAGACAGACAGACACACAGTATGCCAATTGCTATCTCGAATGGGATACCTATTCCTCTGCTACAACAGAGCATCGGAGTTTACTATATCAACAAAGGACACACATCTCCAATTGCTGTGATTGCTCTCTAATTTGGCCAGCATCGTTTCTGGCTTAGGCGGTCTTGGCACGCGCTCCCTCCCGTCAAGGTCGCCTGTGGGAATCTCAACCGCCGGAAAATCTGTCTGAACCGCCAGTCCAGTCCAGTCTGACACCTTTCAACCTCCAACCCGTTTTTCCCTCTTCCGTCGCCCTGCTTGCTGCCAAACTCATCCCGTCCTCTCGCCCTCTATCTCATGAACTCCTTCAAGTCAGCCATCCGCTATTCCGCCTTGATTGCTTGTCCATCAACAAGCCGTCTCCCCGTGCCCGCTTGACCACCCTGTGGTTTCGCAATCCGCTGTTAAGGGGATCTTCTTCCCTGCCGCTCGTTTCTCTCGGATTGCCTGCCTCTGACTCCGTGATATCTCCCTGCTTCCCACATTCCGTCTGGGGCCTCCGTAGTATACCCTTTCTAATTCCCATTCTCGAGTTTTCCCTCGTGGTGGCGGGTGGTATTGCTGCTGTTGTCGTGAGGCTGGCTTCTTGACGCCCCCCCGGTCCCAGGAGGTCAAACCCCCATCGGACCTCCTTAACCTTGCCCGATCCCGAGTTTCCTCGAATTCCTTTCCCGCGCCCATGGGGTTCGTCCAACGCCTCGCAAAGCGGGTGCCATACCTGCCCGAGGCCCCTTCTTTCGACAGCATTTCCAATGAAAAGGGCGGGATAATACCCAGATTTGCCTTCTTCAAGCGTCGAATACGACTACGGAGAAACTCCGCCATTTCGATACCTCTAGGCTTCGTTTTGTTATTTCCTTGCATTGTAATAGTCCTCATCGTTCTTCTCATCGTCACCCATCCTTCTTCCCCAGGTCGGATTCTGATGCCAGCTGGCACCCCTCCGTCAATCAGGTTCGTCTTAATTTACTGCTTTAAAACTTGACATAGAAATGGGAGATGCTAATCGTCCTTGATGGAACAGAAAAATCAGTGAGAAACATGACAAAGTTTTTGCTACTGGTTGTCTTGAAATCGACACAAGTACTCCGAGAGCAAATGCCGCTTTCGTCGTCCTAGCTCGAAACAAGGAGTTGGACGGTGTGATCCAGTCCGTCAAGTCTATCGAGCGTCACTTCAACCGTTTCTACAACTACCCCTACGTCTTCCTGAATGATGGAGACTTTGACCAACACTTCAAGGACACCATTGCCAATTATACTAGCGCTCCTGCGGAGTTTGGTAAAATCAATTCGACCATGTGGGGTTTCCCTGACTGGATCGACCATGAAGTGGCCAAGGAAGGAATTAGAAAGCAAGGAGATGCCGCCATTATGTACGGCGGTATGGAGAGTTACCACCATATGTGTCGGTTCTATTCTGGGTGAGAATCAAGTCAACTGTTTTGTGAATGTGTGGAATTGCTCATACTGATTGGACATAATAGTCACTTTTACAAACATCCTCTCCTCTTGAAATATGAGTGGTACTGGCGTCTGGAACCAGATATCAAATATTTCTGTGACATCACCTAGTATGGCTGTTCCCCATTATATTGAGGAGAATTTGTTACTGACTGATTCATAGTGACCCGTTCGTGAAAATGGCGGAGCACAACAAGACCTATGGGTTCACCATTGCTGTCAAGGAGCTTAAGGAAACTGTCCCAAATATCTTCCGTTATGCTTCCGCTTACAAGAGGACAAATAACATCACATCGCAGGGCCTATGGGAAATGTTCCTCGAGGATCCCCCGCAGCCTAAGGAGCCCGCTACAGAAAAGCCTGGTGAAGCGCCACTGCCGGATGAGATCCTGCAAACGCAACCAGGAGACAAGGGCATCAAAGACATTGATCCAGAGGCTATGGAAGGAGAGAAGTATAACATGTGCCACTTTTGGAGTAACTTTGAAATTGCTCGACTTGACTGGTTCCGGAGCAAGGAGTACGAGGAATTCTTCCAAATGATGGATAGGAGTGGAGGGTTCTGGATGGAAAGAGTAAGCTCGACGAATCTCTCTGATTACACTCGTATACTGACATTTATATTAGTGGGGTGACGCACCCATTCATTCCCTTGCGGCCGGTATCTTGCTTGCCCCCAAAGATATCCACTACTTCCGAGATTTCGGGTACCGACATACCACTATTCAGCATTGCCCAGCCAATGCTCCTGCTCGTCAGCGGGATCGGATCCCTTTTCTGGAAATGACCACCGAGGACGAGAAGAAGAGACAAGAGGAAGATGAATACTGGGATACGCCAGACCCGCCAAAAGAAAACGGCGTTGGATGCCGGTGTAGATGCGATACGGATATCGTGGACGTGGAGGGCAAACAAGGCAGCTGTCTAGCTCAATGGGTCGAGGTTGCTGGAGGCTGGGCATCACCATAAATAGTGGCGATTGCCTCTCTTTCGACATTGGGTCGCTCGACTCCCTCGTCCTCGCTGTCAGTCCAGTTGTTACAATATCCCAACATCGTTTGGTCATCTAGGAGTTAGATTCTTAGTCTATACGAGCTTTCGACCGTTTACGGAAATAAGGCGTTTTTTATGCGGTCCTTGCGGTTTTTCTCCTTTTTCTTCTTCTAGTCGCCCACTGTCGTCGTCGCCTCTCCTGAAAATACTGTCTCTCCGCTCCTTGGCTGGCATTCGAATTGGATCTCGCAACATTTGTCGACCGTGTCTCCGGCTTTTTAATTGGACACAGAAGTCTCTTTTTCGACCGCGATACCATATACCCTGTATGCTTAACCGCAAGGGCACGGTTAATAACATCCCGCCGAGCCCTATCGTATACCCTGACCTGTTCGAACCTGTCACTTAACTATATGAACTACTAATGGCCACTAATCTTTGTACACAACCCGCTGTGGATATACCGTTCAGATCTTCACGCATGAGCATACACATTGAGTTTCCTCTGTCGAAGGATAGGGAAGAAGCAGGAATGGAATGCCTTCTCCGTGGGTCAACGTCAGCGGAAAAAAAAACCGAACTGCAACCAAATATGGGAGCCCGACTGGAAGCTGATAGACCATGTTATGTCCCAAGGCAAAAGACACACGCACATACAGATATTTATTTAATCCTGCTTCAACTCTCATGTGTTGTAGTTCCCCCAAACTAGTTCAGCCCCTGCTTAACCCCCCCATCTTTCCCGTTTTTACCCCTGTGCTTCTCGTGTGTGTTCTCTATTAAACCGCCTGTTTCTCTTTTTCTCTTTTTCTTGTCTTCATTTCTACTCATGACGTTGTACATAGGAAACCTTGCTCTTCTTCTTACACTTATCAACCTTTATAGTTTGATTGCTGAACTTTTTTCATTTCCCCCCTACTGCTCTATGCTCTACGACCGCCTCTACTATAATACTCTTGATTCTCCCTTTACAATTGTTCTATTGGGTGTTGCTTTGACCAATCGATTGAAACGTGGTTTTTTATGTTACTTACCCTTTCTGTATTTTTTTTCAAAACTTGTGCTATTGAACATGTGCTCATTTCTTCCTCAACTGTGGCTTTGATCAGCAAGGTTACCCTCGCCGCTTTTCCATTGATTTTTCATTTCTCCTTCGTACATCTATCTATTACCGGGAGAGGGCTTGTTGTATATTTATAGAGGGATAGGGGACCAAAAGAGAAACCGGGATTGGACAAAAGGGGGTGGCAAGGAGAGGAGAGAGAACCCGAATAATGGAAGATTCGAGGGAGTATATTTTATGTTATGTTGTTGTTCTGCTTTTCTTGCTTGATCCCCTCTTGTTCGCGGTATATGTGAGCGGCGTCTTTTATTCTGTCAACTACTAATTAATAATAGACAGTTTACGAGGTTTAGTAGAATGGACCGGACTATCATTGAAGACTATATTTTATTTTTATAATTTAAGTTAAACTGACTGCACATGATTTATCCATAAGCTGCTTTTTTGCTGATGTTTTGATATCGGATGGTTCCGAGGGCTGTATGTAGATGTTGGTATTCTCCGTTCAATTCATTCACTGCTTTTTTTAGATATTTACCGGTCAATCCAATGGTTATTCAGATACTGCAGAGAGCAGTCAGTAGACTAAGATACCTCCAAGTACGTCATTAAGATATAATAATAAATGAGAAGACGGAATTCGTTTTGTATCTTGCACGTCAAGCCAACCTTAAGCGGTGGACTGAGTTTGGTTCCAGCCGGGTCCGACGCCTGCCTGGCCTAACTGACACAGCGGTAGCCACCCCGCCCAACTCCATCCGTCCATCCACCTCACCTCACCTTGTCTCTTGTCTCTCTACTTCTTACTTCTGTGACACCATCTCTCCTCCACCCCAAACCATGCCAGACATTGATGAGTCTGCTTCCCATAGCAGCTCCCATCATCCCCATCATCCACATCATCCTCCTCTACTTCAGTTCCCAAAGCTCCCGGCTACCAGCCAGGACAACAACAACAACAACGCCATGACGTCAGACGGTCAATCAGATCGACCAGGCAGCTCCCTCAGCCTGAGCGAGAGCTGGGCTACCATGAGTGCTTCTGATATCTATTCAGAGGACGGTTCGAGGTCTGATCAGACTGATGTCGCCTCGTTAATCGGCCGCAGTGTTCCTGACGATGTCACCAGTCTCTCAGAGGGCAGGGATACTGATGATAGTGAGGACGATAGTAGCAGTGTAAATGTACACAGCTACTGCTCGGATAACGAACCCCCACCTCCACTCCCTCGCCATATTCGCGAGCAACAGAGGCTCGACGACAGCAAGTCCACTGTGAGGCCTCCATACCAGCCTG
Organism: Helicocarpus griseus UAMH5409; assembly: GCA_002573585.1. NCBI lineage: Eukaryota > Fungi > Ascomycota > Eurotiomycetes > Onygenales > Ajellomycetaceae > Helicocarpus > Helicocarpus griseus. The sequence goes on from PDNB01000193.1 coordinate 49,049, forward strand.
TGTCGGATTCTATTGAGTTTGTTGAGCCGGACAACTGGCCGGACGTCGAGACTATCGAGTTGAAGCATACCATCCAAGTTTACAATGAGGATGAGACACCAGACTTCTTACGTACCTTACCTCACGACCTTGGTGATGGCCATCTCTCTGTGACCGTCCAGCAGACCATGGCTAAGCGTGGCCTTGATCTTACCAAGCCGTTTCGGGCCCTCTACGTCGGCCACCCGGATTTCAAGCATATTATTCTCGACATAATGGGAGATGTCCTTGTTGCAGGCTCTGAAGACAGCTTCAACAGCGATGCGTCTGGGGACTCCTCCCGTTTCCACGTCGTTCCCGCATCCTTTGGTACCGGTACTAGCCCCAACTATGCCGAACTTCTCCCAATCCACGTCCAACTTATTGTCGACGAGTGTGTCTCCGTTTCGGCAAAGAAGGAACATCACAACAAGCCAGATACCATAAATCTTACATTGAAGAATAGAGAGCCTTGCAGTTCTACTTGGACAGGCTCTGGCTACGAAGTGCAATCCGACTCCCCTTGGACTCTCCCAGACCTGGCTATCTTCTTCATGTCCCAGGATGACAATCTTACGGCACGGAAGATTCGCTCCTTGTGCCATACTTTTATGAAGAGACATGGTGTACCCTGCATGGTTATCTCTGAGAATCCGCTCTGGACCAAGCTTAATTCTATGGTTCCTCTGGACTATCAAAGTCTACATATCTGTCTAGAGTCCCGCGACAAAGAGACTGGGGAATCAAGAGTGCTAGGAAGATATCCAATTGACCTCAAGACTTTTGAAAGTATTGCTCCTGGGCAACTCAATAGAAATCTAGCATCCCTTTCGGGACTCTCAACTTCAAAGGCCGTTCCCAAGGCTGCTGAGGTCTCGAAGATGACGGAAATGCTAAAACCTTCTGAAACTCCAAGTTTAAATCAAGGTAGGATGCCGTGGTTGCTGGATATAGAAGATTTGCCAGACGGCTCCTCCCGGATTCATTTCCTCGGGGCCTCTTGCAAAATTGAAACTATTCTCAGAGGCGCCTGTACCGCTATCGCCCTCCTTATTGGGACTCTTTTGATGACAATGGGTTATGCCATGCTCTGTGCCTTGGTTGAGAGCCTTTTTGTGACTTACGCTAAACTCCCTTCTATGTCTATAACTTCTCGGTTCTACGGACCGGCTTCCACAACAACCTCTTTGGCTGCTAGTACAACAGCGACCAGTACAGCAGAGACATCACTGATGCGTGCGTCGATAAACGAACTAATACTGCCTGGCTGTACGGAGAATGATTCGTTCGATGTCGATGCTTACCTATCGAAACTTGCCAGCCCGACTGACAAGCAGGCGAACGAGCCGGATAAATACCAGGTACATATTATTGGCGATTGTCACATTATCATAAAGATGCCATCGCGCTTAGCATCACGACGGAGAGTTCCGAAATTTGATGTAAGAATAAATAGAGCTGATCGACAGATTCCGTTTGATCGGGCGTGTCTTTTTGACGGGATATATACACTACGTCTCGCCAGAGAGGATGCATATGGGCCCCTGAATGTCTCCATCACGACAAAATCAAAACCCGTCATTGAGCAGGTTACTGAGGTCGACTTTGGAACCCCCTGGCTTAAGATTGCTAACTGGAAAAAGGCCGCCCAGGAACTCTCATTTCAACTTCGAAAGGATCTCAACGCCGCCCAAGCAGGCCTGTCAGATGCATATAGCCGAGTGTTTACAGATTTACATGAGATGAGCGATACCCTACGGACCGAAGCCGAATCGGCGGGCTCAAACACTATGCAAAGGGCCTTGAAAGCGACTGGCTTGATGCTGGCCAAGTCAAAACAGCTTTCTGAAGTGATAAAAAAACGCACTCGGAACAGTGTTATGGCATCTTCCACCTCACTTTGTGAGACACTGTCAACTGCCAACAGGGGTGCGTTGCAGGTTTGGCAATCTGCCAACGAGGGGTGGTTCGCCGTGGAAAGAGAGGCCAAGCGGCTTTTCCAGAAGCCCGCGTACGCGTACGATTTCAACTTGACCAGCCGCCTTGCATGCAGCGCTAAGCGAGCAAAAAAATCTCCCGGTATGGCGACGGCGCAAAAACAAGCCACCAGTCTGTGGCAGCGACTTATTGCGAAGGCTGGATCGAAGTCTGGATCTGATAAAAAGAAGACGCGGCCTAGCAAATGCGGAAAAGCAACGGGTATTCATTATTGCGGGGGTGCCTAAGTTTCTCTTCTCTCTTTTCTTTGTATTTGTTCTGTTTCTCCATTTTTATTTAATTTTATTTTTTTTTTTTTTTCCCTTTTCTCTTCAACTCTTTTTCCCTATTCCTTTTAATTCTACCCATGCGAGGATCTGAAGCTCTTTTCATTCAATCAAGGGGGTTGGTGGGTGGAGTTTTTTGGCTTTTGCTTTCTCTTTTGCGCGATTATGAGCAGGCATCGTCGGGATCCCAGGCAAATGATTGACATGACTATCGGAGTCTTGGGTGCCGTGAGTTCTCCGCAAGCTTTGCATTCAGTGGTTTTCGATGGTCATTCAAGGAAGGCGTTTGAACGTTTGTTTTCCTGGGCTCTACGGGATATGATAAGCTGCACCGCGATGATGGTGACTGTGACGACTTGCAATGATGACGAGATTAGGACTTGGGGGTTACGGGTGTTTGCAGGGGGGTTATCTTATTTTTCCGCTTTTCTTTGACATAATGATTTGTTGACGGCGCTCAATGAACTACTAGTTAAGTGAATTATCTGTTCTTTTAATAAAATATTTTGCTTTCTTTTTGGTTCTTGTTTGCGGTTTTGTGATTGATAGAGTGAACTAGAAAAATTTAATATTATGGAGTACTCATTCCGGTGCAGCAGACACTGTCTGATTGATTCGATCATAGTTATTTTCCAACACTAGTCAGTATCTATTGGGATTGAAGAAGATGTATAGATTCTCCTTGCAACTGTGGCGCAACCACGAATAACAAACCAAACCAAGCATTGGGCATGAACGAATCCCCAAAGAGTATTCTGCCCCTCATTGCTCAGGAGTCAAGCCACATATTGCCCCTCCTTTAGCAATAAAAATAATAAATGACAAAATAAAGAAAGAAATAGGGAATAATACAAAGAGTGATCGATTCCCCTGTTGGCCGACATTCATAGTGGGGAACATTGCACTTACCAACCGTAGCCTAGCCTGGCCCTGCCCTGCCTGCACACCCCTCACTCAAATCTTGAATCTTTCAACCACCAACACCAACAACAACAACATCCTCCACAAACAACCTCCCCGCCTACAACTCGACCACATACTACTACCCCTTCACCACCTAAAAACCGACAGAACAGACCCTAATAATAACCCCCCATCTCGAAAAAGGATCGAAAACAAAACACACACACACACACACACAACCATGTCTGACACCGCCGCCGACCCAAAGACCCAGGACCCCACCACCGCCCCCGCGGAGGAGAAGAAGGTCGAAGCTACCACTGAAGAACCAAAGGCCACAGAGGATATAAAGAAGGAGGAGGGAGGAGAGGCCGCGAAGCCAGCCACCGCTACCTCTGACGCTGTCTTCTCCATGTTTGGCGGCGGACCGAAGAAGGAGAAGAAGGAGGAGGAGGACGAGGGGGCTGATGAGCCCTCGGGCTCTTCGAAGAAGAAGGACGAGGGGGAGGGTGCTGCTGTGAGTTGATTATTCTATTTTTATTTTGTATTTTTTTATTTTTGCTTCTATCTTTTCCTTTTGCGCTTTTCTTCAACTGCTGTGTTCGAAGGGGCCTTTGTTGCTCTTTTCTTTTCTTGGATTTGTTGATGCGCAAATTTTTGCGCCTCCATTCATTAAGACTTCACGCGCAATATCTGCGCGTGCAGTTAGAAGCACACCCTTCCTACTATTTTCTCTCGCGAGGTTGAGCCTTATTTCGTTCAAAAACAAAATAGAGAGTTCCATCGCTAACAACATTCCTCAATCTAAGCAGGATGAGGAGGAAGTCGACGTCCACTTCGAGCCCGTCGTGCACCTGACCGAGAAAGTCGAAGTCAAGACCAACGAGGAGCAAGAGGAGCAGACCTTCAAGATGCGTGCTAAGCTGTTCAAGTTTGACCGCGAGTCGCGGGAGTGGAAGGAGCGCGGCACTGGTGATGTCAGACTTCTCAAGCACAAGGAGAATGGCAAGACTCGTTTGGTTATGCGGAGAGATAAGACTCTCAAGGTGTGCGCGAATCATTACAGTATGTAAACCTTTTAAAACGGGGTAGTGCGGTCTTCTCCTTGGAGGAAATTTTGGGCTAACGTGTGATCCTTTCCTTTTAGTTGTCCCTGACATGAAGCTGTCTCCCAATGTCGGCAGTGACCGCAGCTGGGTGTGGAACGCCGCCGCAGATGTCAGTGAGGGCGAGCCTGAGGCACAGACCTTGGCTATCCGCTTCGCCAACAGCGAGAGTGAGTTTTTTTTTTTTTTTTTTTTTTTTTTTTTTTTTTTTTTTTTTTTTTTTTCTTTATTCTCCTAGTATCCAACGGACTACGTGCTAATCAGTGTCCTCTGTAGACGCGAACCTCTTCAAGGAGGCCTTCGAGAAAGCCCAGGAGGAAAATGAGAAGCTTTTCGCTGCCGCCGGTAGCGAGTAAATTGATAGCTTATCCCGCATCGCTAACTTCGAAGGGGAAGAATCACGCGTCACTGAGAGAGGTTGATATCATGGGCAACTCCTTTTGACAGTATCGTGTACGGCCTGCACGAGTTCAAAACGAAGTCTCCAGGGTCTTCATCCTCCAACCCCCCCCCCCCCCCCCAAAATATTATTTCCCCAAACATAAAGCCAAAACACAATACCCTTCCGCATGTTTTTGTTTTTTGGTCAAAGAGCCCGTTCCCCACTCCCCAATTTTGGTGATAGTGTGTCTCTCATGAAGCAATGGTGCAGATGACGGAAAGATAAAATTAAAGAAAAATTCACGACTTGATAGAAAGTTAGGAAAGCCCGTGATGAGAGTGGTTCAAGGGTTTCCTTGCCTCTACTGTCACTCGAAGGCAGATGAGAATATGGAGAGAAGAAAAAGAAATAATTTGCGGTACATAGAGCATTTGAATCATAGTTTTTTCCCCCCAAATCCTCGAATTACAGGCTTCTTTCCTCCCACATTCTTATTGCGCTTTTCCTTTTAACCTCGTCCATTTCTGATTTATTTAAATCAAGAGCGCGCTTTTCCCGTCTTGAGGTTTGGAGTAAGATGGGTTCTGGCTATTACGTAGTAGAGGAAAGGTTGTTGGCAATCGGAGATGCTATAGTATAAAAATATTGCTATGGATTTACTATCTACAATAGATACTCGTTTCTCAATAGTGAAGTTGATGAACTGAGCTCGTCAACTTGTGATGCCTTTATTTGCAAGCTATTGGCGACTTGATATCTATCTACTCGACTGTCTTCATTCATGGGAGAGGATGTCAGGGGTGTCTTCTAAGAAGCAGCACAGGATTTTGATAATGACATAGTATTATCTGAGATCTTTTCGCAAGGAGGAGTGAACTAGAAGGCAGTCCAGTAAGATTCTCAGAAGTTCAGCCAGTGATACTGCTTTTGTAAGGCCTTTCACAGGGTGAACAGCTCTACTACTATGTTGCAGAGACTCAGAAGATCTCTGAGAAATAGAAAGGCTTCAGGCAGTAGAAGGCCTCTAACTAAGCATGCATAGCAATACTAGGAGCAATAGAAGATAACAGAATTGAGCATAGTAGAGACAGGTATACTAGTGATTATATCTTCAAGAATATGTATAGCTCATTCCTTTCCTTGAAACAAAGCCGCTGCGTCAAAAAGAATCGAATTCATCTGAGCAGGAGGTCAATAAGTAATTTCATATGTTCAATTGAGGCTTTCAAATGGTCAATTCATGGCCGGAGTTGACTTTATCAATCGTCGTCCTGCAGTTGTTCAACCAAATAAACTTCTGTCATCTTTCTACCATTGCACACGAGGCAGCGGACTCGAGATCACAAACATGGATGAATAGTATGTTCCATTCTCCAAAAGATATTATTGTGATGTTCTTGATTTTCTCGGTTCATTTCTCGCATTTAATCTACTATACCCTGAGTACCCCATCGCTCAACATCAGCAACTTCTAGAGTAGAGACTGCAATCTAGTAGGTCAGCTTTTATCTAGCCTTATTGAAAATAATGAAAATATCTTGTTTTTTAACATACACAAAATTCGGCCAATGCTGCAGCGCTCTTGAGGCTTAAAAGCTCTACTTCTTCTTGCAGTAGGCCGTGAGTTGCGACCCCTTGAGTGATAGCCTGTCGCAACCTTTGCTGAATTGGCCGCTATTACAGATGAAAAAGGAAAAAAAGTCAGTCATAAGCCAACTAAAATAAATTCCATGAAAGAAGTGGTATTTCAGAATTGAACCAGTTTGTCGGGGAAAATAACAACGAAATTGAACGAGAGATGGGCTGGTGATAACCCCCCCTTCTTCAAAAAAAAAAAAAAAA
>PDNB01000194.1:0-54992 GCA_002573585.1 Helicocarpus griseus UAMH5409
GAAAAGAGAGGGTAATTGGTATGGATATGGTGGATAGATTCTGTAGAAGATTATGAATATCCGGGGTCAGTAGACTGTATCTAGGTAAGTTAAAAAAGAAGAGAAAATATGAAGCAAAAAAAAAAAAAAAAAAAAAAAAAAAAAAAAAAAAAAAAAAAAAAAAAAAAAAAAGACAACACTGAAGCAGAGAAAGAGATAGAGGAAGCTGCGAGTTGGTTTAGATGTTGGTTGAAGATAAATGACAACACAAAACAACACAATCACACCACAATATAAGTGAATTGAATGAAGAAGAAAAGGAGAAATCAAAGAGAATGAAATAACAGTAGTTAATCCTTTTTAGAGTCTTCAGTGAGAACAGACCTGGAATTCACAGCAGCATCAGAGCCAATAGAGACAGATAAAAAGTGTAAGCTGAGTTTGTACAAGGGGCAGTTGCAATATTACCTGCATCAACAAAGCAGAGCTGGTCTCTGAAAAAGATCAAATTTTGTTGAATGAAGATGGTGAGATTAACCGAAGCGCGATGTGTGTTGCGCGCAGTTGGGGGGAAGATACCGGGGGAAGTAAACAAAACGCGACAAAGTAGAGTTGGAGAAGAGACGCGGAGAGGAAACACAACAGAGCAACGAGGATGAGCTCAGAGAATTGTATCTGTATCTCTGGAAAAAAGAAAAGTAAAACACAGCAACAGAATAGTAGTAGGAGTAGGAGTAGTAGTAAGCAGTAAGCAGTAGTAAGAAAGCAGTCGACCTACCAGATAGTTCAGATGGAGATGGATAGATCGATGCAGGCGGAATGACAGCTGGCGGAGTGGCCCAGTAAAAGTAACAAAAGACGTCTCCACTACAAGCTCCAGCAAGGACGATCTGGGGAACGAAGAAGACGAAGAAGAGATGTCAGGGTGGTTGGTCAAAGAGAGAGGAGTCGGTAGGGAGGTATTAAAGGATTGTAGAAGAAGGGTGAGATATGATTGAAAAGGAGAAGAGGAGAAGAGAAGGCGGATGAAGGTGAAGGTGAAGGTGAAGAGGAAAAGAGAGAGTGAAGAGAGTGAAGAGTGCAGAAATTGAAACCTGGGGATGTTGAGGAGAAAAAGGGCCAAGGGATACTAACAAGTCTTAGCAAGCGACTAGGTAGGGATAGACAGATACCTAGAGAGCTAGAGAGATAGGTAAGACTGTCCTCGAGGCAACGACAACAAAAGGTCGCAGTGATGAGCTGAGATGGCGGATGAGACAGTAGTAGTAGAAGAAGAGCGTATTAATGGCAGTCAGATATAAGCAAGATCCGGGCAAATGGCACAGCTAAGCGCCAAATGATTGCTGGTGATAAAATGAAATGAGCCAGATGGATTTCCCGCTAAGCGCTGGTTCAAACAGATGGACCAGATGGACCAGGTAGACCGGACACTAGAGATAAGCGACAAGAGACTGTCTGGCAGTCTCGATGGTTGCGGATAGTGCAGGGGGAATTATCTGAAAAACCAGATCAAGGATTCAAATAATCAAAATAACTTGAATGTATGCATGCATCGCAGTTACACTGCACATGCGAATAAGCTGTCCAAGTATAGCTGTTTGCAGACAGGTCAGTTATCAGTTACAAACTATGGCTATAATTGCAGCATCGTCAGGTTCATCTTCCGCCAGACTGAAGCCACTCGAAGCCATCTTCCATTTTGCATCTCGCATCTTCCCCAGACTCCAGACTCCATGGCCAGTTAGTAGTTAGTAGTTAGTATATACCCCGCGAATGACCCAGCCACCGAATACTACTACCACCAGTAGTAGCAAATAGCCAGATAGTCATCAACAGCCCGAGAAACCTTCAACTGTTCGCTCATTGATACCGTGATACTACTCTTCGTTCGTGCGAGAATACTCCAAACAAGCTTAACTGGCAGGGTTACACTTGACGATATCTGGGTGAGGTTACATGAGCGCAGCCTTGCATGCATTAATCAATCCCTTTCAACGGTTACAGGCGGTCCCAGCGCCACACAGAATACCAGACATATCACCTTCTATCAACCCGAATTCTCCAAGCCATCGCTCGTCCATGGGACCGGTGCTGGCTGGCGCTTATTCCTCTTATTCTTAATGCCCGAATTCGACTGGCATCGTATGACCTGAGCAGAGTCCTTCTCGGCGCAAGTGGCGTATAGATGGTTATATTTGGCATGTGTCAACTTGGATGAAACAGCTGGCCGCAAGGGTAGCAGCTGTTACATGACCGTGGCCCCTATTAATTCTTCTCTATAATTATCCCCGTCTATAGTATATGGAGGTGTTTTGTTTGTTCTAGACTGTAGTATGCAGTATGTCCGGTATGTAATGCCGTGACTGCTGCGGTATGTCTGTATCGTCCTTACCATACGTATAATTACCCCGTTGGTACGGTAGCCGTATTGCAATTACGCGGTACCACTCTGGTTATGACATCAGTATCAGATTCCTCCCCCTTTTTTCTCTTTTCACCCGTCCACTCCAGCTGCCCGAGATATGACAATTAATGGCAACACAGAATCCCCGAGATCCACCACCACTGGACGGTGGACGATCAATGCTTCGGCTTCCGGCATCTTCTAGATGCTTATTTTGCCTTGACCCAATGCCCCGTCGGTGCTTTGCCCTCCGTCCGTGGGGGAATCTGCGTCACCACATAGCTTACTACTAACTACTATATATCTATCTCTATATATCGTAACCTGACGGAAACAGACATCTTGTAGACTATACACTATAGACAAAACACTCTGCAAAGAGATACCATACCGGCCATCTATCCTGTTCAACAAGACTCTACCAGGTGCCGGTTGTCACTCCTTCACCGGCTGGGCACCTTATGCGGCCATCACTTCTCAACGTGTCTCCTATATTCAATATCATTGACGGATTCAGCGTTACTATTCTATCTTCTTTCCTATCTCTTTGACAAGACGAATCAAAGGGGTGAATCTTGTTCTGTCGTGAAGGGTGTTAAGGGGCTTCTATTTAAACTCCCGAAAGTATAACTCTACGCACCAGGTATCTCCCCATTCCTATTTTAAATATCCCTCCAGCTCCGTCAACAGCTTCTTATCATCTTCCGCAATTCTCATTTAATGGAAAAGACATTCCGAAAACATATTCTGACCTTGGAACCAGGCATCCGTCTTTCAATCCGCATCTCCAATAAACAAACCGTATCCCCACAGCCATGCCCTCCATCTCCCAAGACCCCCAAACCACTCCCCGCATCACAAAGTTCACAAACTGCCGTCTCTCCCTCAATGGCCAGCTCATAGAACAAGATCTCTGGGTCGACTCTTCCTCTGGCAAAATCCTACAGGACCAACAGGCCTTTTACGAGCACCAGCTCTGCCCGGACCAAGTCATAGATCTAGGCGGGCGCATACTGGCCCCCGGCTTCATAGATGTGCAGCTCAACGGCGCGAGGGGGTTTGACTTCTCCGTCCCCAAGGAGACCAAAGAGGAGTACGATGCGGGGCTTAAGGAGGTTAATCGCGCCCTGGTGAGGACCGGGGTGACATCGTATTTGCCTACGCTTACGAGTCAGCGGGGTTGGGTTTACAAAAAGGTATGCCCCAGCGTCCCCAAATGGGTTGACTATTTGATAATATCTAACACGACAGACAATAGGTCCTCCCCTCCCTCGCCCCCTCTGGCGCCGCCCGCCGTCCCTCCGACGGCGCAGAATCACTAGGCGCGCACGTCGAAGGCCCCTTCCTCTCCCCGGGAAAGCCCGGAATCCACTCCCCCGCCGTCCTCCAAACCGCCCACAATGGCCTACAGGATCTCATAGACTGCTACGGCGCCGAAAACCTCTTCACCCAGCCCGCCACCACCAATCCCCCAGTAATAAAAATGCTCACCACCGCCCCCGAACAACCCAACATCCTCCCCCTCCTCCCACCACTCCTCTCCCGCAACCCCTCCCTGATCCTCTCAATCGGCCACTCCGACGCAACCTACGAACAAGCCCTCGCCGCCCTCTCCGCCGGCGCAACCATGATCACCCACCTCTTCAACGCCATGAAACCCTTCTACCACCGCAACCCGGGAATATTCGGCCTGCTCGGCCACCAGGAGGAACCGGGCACCCAGCGGCCCTATTACGGCCTGATCGCGGACGGTGTCCACCTGCACCCGACCAGCATCCGCATCGCGTACAACGCGCATCCGCGAGGGATGGTGCTGGTGACGGACGCGATGATGCTGTGCGGAATGCCGGATGGCGTGTATGAGTGGACGAATGGGGAGAGGATTGTGAAGAGGGGGGTGTTGTTGATGCTTGAGGAGGCGGAGGATGAGGAGGGGAATGGGGAGAATTCTGGTGCTGCTGGTGGGAAGAAGGAAGGGAAGATTGCGGGCTCTTCGGCGACGTTGATTGAATGTGTGAATAATTTCCGGCGGTGGGCGGGAACGGGGATTGTGGAGGCGGTTAGGGCGGTGACGGAGACGCCGGCGGAGATGTTGGGGGTTAATGGGGTTAAGGGGGTGTTGGAGGCTGGGGCGGATGCGGATTTGGTGGTGCTGGGGGAGAGAGGGGAGAGGGGGGAGGAGTTGACGGTTGATCAGGTTTGGAAGTTTGGGGTGAAGGTTTTTGATCGGGAAACGGACGGGGAGGGGATGATGGATGAGGAAAGCCGAGAAATCCAGGGGTTGCTGAATAGGGGGTAATGGGAAGCAGGTTTTTGGGTTTGTAGGCTTGGAAAATTCCGTTTTCGCGGAAATTCTTTTCGGGTTTTCAGGTATGCCCAAGTTCGATGTGTGTTGGATTGATTTGTGGGGTACATGTTGGCTTTCATTATCTTTTTATCAATTGTGAGACATTCTTTTTGATATAACAGCAAAAACCGTTATACAGGCAGATTGTGATATAAAGATACATTTAAAGATACACACGTACAAACGTACATACATACATATAGATAAAAGTTCTTAGAATATAATCGACCATTATCTACCATCTATTACTCGTAGCGTGTTCCGTATCAATCTTGCCATCTCCATTCCATTCCGTTTGCTTCACCCACCATCCATCACATCACCCCTGAAAGCTTCAACCTCAGTCTACTCAAGCGCCACATACGCCGCCGTAATATATAAGTTTACGGAATCAACTTGTCTCAGTGCTTTGGGATTCCCAAAAGACAACAAAAGACAAATGGGGCAGTGCGTGCTTGAGAATTTCAGGGCAAGTGGGTGTCTTGTTAAACATCCCTGTTGCCGTGAGAAGGAGGAAAAGGGGGGAATTAAAACAAAAAGAAAAGGTTTGGGGGGGGGGGGGGGGTCTTCCTTATCTTTTCCGTTAAAGATAAAGTGTATGTGCGGTCATGAGCTCTAGGATTGGTAGACAGGGGATTTTAGCTATGCTGTTTGGGGATTTGGCTCGTAAGATTAGCTCTTTGTGAGACGACGGGAAGAATGGGAGGGGCGACAAGAAAAGAATAGGGCCGATGAAGGGGAGGAATAAGGGTGGTGGGTATGATTACAGAGGAGAAAAGTAGGAAACCCTTTCCCTTAATACATATAAAACGACAATTAATAAGTCTTAAATATAATATAGCTAAAGCTAAAGCTAAGTGCGACTTTTTATACAAAATCACACACACAAAAAAGAGGACCATTAGGGAGCGCGCGCTTTTAGAAAATAAAAACATATTCCCCCCCTTAAAAGACTTGAAAGAAAAACCGTTGGCAGCGGCAACGGTTCTGCTCACCGTCTTGAACTGGTCCCTTTGGGGGGATCCGGCTCAAGAGACCTCTGACTTTTGCTAAGACAGAGATGGATGGTGAGACGGGGGAATATCGCGCGCTCACGTCAAAAAATAATAATTAAGAATGTGAAGTGAAAGGTATAAAAAAAGAAGGTTAAATGCCTGTAAAAAAACAAATATCGATCCTCTTCCCGCACACCCCTCTTTTGCCTGATATCTTTTTTTTTCATGAGAAAAAAGTGAAGTGTCCACTCCCCATCTTGCCGTTTGCGTGAGAAAGAAAAGAGAATCTGAGTCCGTTTTGGATGAGGGAAAAAGGAGTTCTAGAGAGGATAAACGCAGGGGCAAGTCCTAGCACTAGGCAGTAGGGCGACCCGTTGGGTATTATCTCCCTTGAGAACCTTTGTCGCTTCTCGCCTTTCTCTAGAGTTGGATCGTGATGGGGATGCAGCCGACGGCAATGAGACCATTCTGTTATTTTCAGCCTTGGTTAGCGGCCAGTCTTTTTGAAGTGATTTATTTTGTGCATTTGCACATATCTTCTGTAGTCGTACGCGGGTATAAATGAAGACGTGGATAAGGAAAAGGGGGGGAAGTTGAAAATAGAAAAAAACTCACAAACTTATTGTCTTTGCAGCACACTGCGTTCGACTTGCAGCCGTTGAGCAGATCAATGTTCAAAATACCCTTCATAGGTTTGCCTATTTTTATAAATCAATCCCGGTCAGTCTTTTTTTTTTACACTTTTCCCACCCGCAGAGCACAACTTCGAGAATGGTTATAATATACACTGCGTAGCAATCTTCCCCTCATTCTTCTTTGCAGCCTTCTCGTCCATTCCAAAGACCTTCATTCCCTGAATGATATTCTTGTCGTTGGACTCGTGCACACTCTTGCAGCACTGCGGCACGGAGTTGCAAGAGCCGCCGTTGCGGGTGACGAGGGCGCCAGCACTAGGCGGGGGCAGGGCCACGGCGCTGACCGCGCTAGTGATGATGGCGAGAGTGGAGATGAGGAAGTTGAGCTGCATGTTGCTGGATTGTGAGGAGTGGTTGAAGGATCGGTGAATCGGAGGGAGTGGAAAGGAGGAAGGAGGGGGTTGAGTTAGTTCGATATTGTCTTTTTATGTAAAAAAGAGTGTTGGGGTAGTTGGAGGGGGGTTGATTGAATGAGAGTGAGGGGTCGACTGGCTAAGGAGAGGATGCTTTGCTTTGCTTTGCTGTGCGTGAGGGCTAGAAGAAGGAAAAAGAGAAGTTGTTGGGCGGGTTAGGGAGGTCTTATATAGATTCTGTGAGCTCCCGAATTCGGTATGATAAGGGGCTTGTCTTGTTGCGAAGAGCACAAATCGTGCTACACCATGCTCGCGTATTGAGGATGAGCTCGCTCTCATTCCGTTCAGGGGTAGCTTCTTGTGCTGCGTGCAACATAGTCACGTCAACTAGTAGATGGCTTCTACACCGTCCCCTATCAAGGCCTCGCAGGCTAGCGTCGACTAATGTGGCGCTGCCAATTAATATCAAAGCTTAGTATTTCAGTAAGCAATAATTTAAGCGGTTCCAAACGGAAACAGGCTGTAGAGAGCGTACAGAATATGATGGGTGAAGATCTGAACCGCAGGTAGTTTGACTTCAAGCTCTTTTGCCGCTCAGGGGTGGCGAGATAACACAAAGCAATTTCCATATACGATAGTCAGTTTTAAGAATCGAAATCAGAAAGCGGTAAATAAAAACCAATAAACCACATGATGTCTCTGGTCAATTTAGTTCTGTTAAGTGGGTGTTGCCAATCGGACTGATTGATCGCACGAGGTACCTGGATCGGTGTTAGCTTGACACGATGGTAACTGAAGACGTTCAAATTGAAACAGATTATCCAGAACTTGGATTTGAGTTCGATAGGTTTCAATCCGATGTGGAACGATAAAGTTGGGCATATTTCAGATATACTTGGAGAGGCAGTTTTATGGGCCTAACAGAACTCGTAGAAGGCCAGGAAGACGCCTGCTGCTAGCCAGTCTTGATTCATAGGCAGACATATTATAGAGAGCTGCAGTACGGTATAACCACCTCTAGCAGAGGAAACCAACCCGCTGTGGATTGGAGATGAAGCAAGTAAGGAAAGCGTTGAACTATGGCATAGCCAATCCCCTGAGACATTTGCGAGATGTAAGAAAGGCAACCACGAGAGACGACGATAGGAGCGCCCAGGCTTCAGACTAGTCGAAACTCGAATATTACACACATTTGCAAAAAGCCTCCATCCGCGGCAAACTCAACTCAGAAATCACGCGGCGAGAAGATGATTCGCGTTGCACGAACATCGTGATCGGCCCATTTAGTTAGGTGTATGACAGTGAAAGTCATTCGCCATGTTCAAGGAACCCCTTTTCGGATTTGGTAAGATGAAAAGTACACGAAAGGAAATCTAACCCCCGGGCCAAACCGAGACGGTTAGTCTTGTTAAGATTGCGATAGAAGGAAATTTGCAGATCGTGCCTGTCCAACATGGGCAAGGACCGATGATCTCGAGTTGTCTTGGTGGAAAAGCTGCGGGTAAATTAGAGGCAATGGGAAAAGAATAATCATAACAGAGAAGATAAGTCTATGGTTCGTATATACGTGCATATCCGGAGTCTGGGTTCAGGGTCGCATGAAAAGGACATCACCTGCACACCCAAATGCAATTCTAGCAGAAAGACGAGAACTCATAAACATATATAGGAGACAGATAGACTAACAGACAAGAGCCTCCCAAAAACTGGATATCCAAAAGAAAAGAAGCACTGAGAGTATATATAGACATCAAACGGGGAAAAGGAAGTTTGGCAAAAGTTTAAAAAATTCAAAAGTCAATCAGAGTCTCGGAGCCTCTCTCTTCCATCCCGCCTCTTCAGCGATGATTTCCGCGGCGCGCTCTCCAATAGCCAACACCGTCAGCATAGGGTTGATGGTAGGCATGACAGGGAAGACACCAGCATCGGCGATGCGGACCTTCTTGAGGCCCCTGATCTTCAGTTGTGGGTCAACCACAGCCATTGGGTCGTTCTGAACGTCACCCATCTTCGTGGTTCCAGCCGGATGGTAAACGGTGTGCGCGGCGCGTCTTCCATACTCACTCAGCGCTTCGTCCGAAGTGACGTTTGGACCAGGAGCAACCTCCCGTTTGATCCAGTCTTTGAACGGTGATTGTTGGGCAACTTTGCGTGCAGCCTTGAACCCGGCAACGATGGTGGCGGCATCGTACCCCTCAGGGTCAGTGAAATAGCGGAAATCAAGGGCCGGCTTCACCGATGGATCAGCAGATGTAAGATAGATTCTTCCCCGGGACCGTGGGCGGGGGATGTTGGGTGTCATGCAAAAAGCATTGATAGGAACGTCATAACCGAGACGTTCGGTATTTAGACAGAAGGGGATTTGGTAGCAATGCATCATGATGTCTGCGGCATCACCATCGAAACCGGCGGCATTGGGTGCTTCCCGACGAAGGAAAATGCCCGCATCAGAATCCATGGTTGTTTGGTTGGGAGGGACGGGTTGGTTGAGTTCCCAAATAATGATAGTTTCTGGATGGTCGACAAGGTTCGCGCCTACACCTGGTAGGTCTTTGACCACTGGGATGGAAAGGGAAGAGAGTTGTTTCTGCGGACCAATGCCCGACAACAGAAGCAAACGAGGAGTATCAACTGCTCCAGCGCAGAGAATGGTCTCCCTCTTCGCGTTGAGGGTCAACTTTTCTCCAGACTGGAGGGTGATGTTGACGCCTTTTACAGTATCACCTTCTACATTAACGCGGGAAACCCATGCGTTGGTCAAGATGGTCAAGTTTGGCCGTTTCTCCTCTCCGCGAAGGATCGGATGGATATACGCAACACTCGCGCTACTCCTGCGGCCATCATCCGGGTTGTACGAAACGGAAAAGAATCCCACGCCCTGCGTCAGCTTTCCCTTGGAGCGAATTTCCTTGTTGAAGTCCTCGATAATGGGAATATCCAGAGCATCAGAGCACGATTTGACCCAATCCTTGCATAGCTGATTCCGGTGCCTGCTGTGTACAGGTTGGACGGTGTTCCGTAGGTTATCCAGAACGCGGGTGAAGGTTTCGAAGGACCAGCCCTTGCAACCCAAACTTTCCCATACTTGGCAGTCATACTCGAAGGGCCGGAAGGAGATCAGGGTGTTATGGCTGGAGCAGCCACCGAGCACTTTGGCCCGCGAATGACGGATATGGCTATTACCTACAGGAAGAAAGAAGACGAATGTAAGTACTGTACAGTAGTCGCAGTTGGCACCATAGATTGGATAAGTAGCCTATGGAGGCTACGGCATTCATTTCCTCAATCTGGGCGCTCGTGGGTAGAATTGCTGAACTGTTAGCAGCAGCAGCATCCGGGGTTCAAAACATACCCATGGGTTGTTCGGTAGTTGGATAGTCATAGTCAAGCTCTCCTCCAAGGAGATTCAGCCAGTCCTTAAGCAAGAGAACTCTGTCATCCATGAAATCGCTGGGGCCAGCCTCGATCAGGAGAATCCTCATGCGGGGCAGATATTCGGCCAGCCTGCTGGCAATAACGCAGCCAGCGGTTCCTCCACCAACAATAATATAGTCATAGCTGTTGACATCAGCTGCGGGGAATTGAGTAGTAGTCGCCATTTCCCTTCTTTTATATTCTACTCGTGTTGAACAAACGGGGTTCTGAGGCGGTAGAGGAGACCTTGTTGAAGGACTCACTGCTCGAGTATAGGAAATCGGGACGGGGAAGAGAAGAAAAGGACAGATGAAGTGAATGGAAGAGCGGGAACGAGAGAAAACAGCACTGCTTCTCAAACAAGCCCTTGACGGTTCTAACGGGTGTTGCGGTGGTCTATACGAGGTACGTATCTTGACACTCGGGGGAAGTCAAGTAGAAGGTGAAGCTGACCTCTTCTTTTTGGTAGAAAGATCGACGGGAAATCCACAAAAAAAGAAGGGGAGAGGAGGCTGTCAGGCTTTATAGCGAGGCGGCAACAGCAGCAATCGGCCGTCCCAAAGAAAATATTTTCAAGAGAAGCTCGCTCAGATGGTTCCCGCCATCATGCTTCCCGGCCGGCGGAGGAATTTGTGGTTGAGCGGTGGAGATGGTTTTGCCTTCAGAGTTTCGCCGCAGCCGGGCTCAGCCAATGGCGTCATGCGAACACCGGCTGACTCAGCAACAGCTATGTCTTGGCGCCAACCCAAGCCAAGTAGCCCTAAACCCTTACCTTGGCCCAAACAGGAATGGGAATCCCATTGGCCAAACGCAGCAGGCACGGGTACTTGGCCCTGCATACTAATTTGTATGGTGCATAATGTCACTCGTCCTCTGCAGCCGCCCAGGCACAACACAACACAACACGACTCTATATCAAGCGGTCAGTGACCAATCTGTACAACCTCCTTCTAAAGTTAATGCTGCAGCAATCGAAGCCTTCAAGCATTATTGTTATTAATGTGGTACCCGGTTCGGAGCATCGGCATCGTGAAAGGGCCTCTCGGTGAGACAGACATTCTGCGGCTCCGTCCACCCACTCCTTGTATGGGGCCTACGGACATCTGTGTCGTCAACTGTTCATCTTCGATGGCTAGTACTACGGGTAAAAAGTGGACACTGAGGATCCGGATCCTCAAGTGAATTGTGAAATGGATTCTATTATTTGCTGAGCTTGCGGAATTAATACATGGCATTACCTTTGCGAACTTGAAGATATCGTTCTTCCCAGATGAACACCACTGTATATCAAACGAGAAAAGCAATATCCCCTAGCGATCGACAGTACCAAGTTATCCGGGTTCTTCAATATCAAGTCTTGGGGATACACGGCTTCCTCACATGACCTCCTCTCCTCCTCGAGTTTAGACAAAGCGAACGGAACAGTTCACTGCCATCGTGAAACTCAGGCTGAACCAAGCTAATAACCAGTTGAAATACGCTTTTGTTGCATCATTCTGACTTGAGAGACGAAGTGCGAACGATCTTGTCAGATGGTACGGGTAAAGTTTCGTTTCTAGAATATGCTACATATTTTCCTATTCAATACGAGTAAACCGCAGGGGGCCACATCCGGGATAGTTTAGAAGACCCTTTGGGACCTTCCGCTATATGGGCCGACCTCAGCAAGCATTGCTCGTGGTATTACCAATGGTCAAAAGTTGCGGCGGAAAAGTGATATGCTCTACCGGGCAATCTGACTATGTGCTCCGGGCGGCTCATATGGTTGTTGACTAATGACTTGGACCGCTAGGTAACCTTCGCGTACTTGGGTTAACACTCTGCTTGGAAGTTCATTGCTAAGAATGCAGCGATGTATAGTGCACCGCTGATTGGTTGCATGAAGATGTATATACGTACATTCGGTGAACGCATGATTCCGTCTTTTCCAATTGCCAACTTTACATTTTCCATGCCCAGACGCCTGGTATAACCATCAATAATGTACAGGTAAAATCAAGCAATGTTGAAAATCCAGATCGCATACTGCTACTCTCCTGTCCCCCTCATCTCTCGCTAACGACATGCCAGTGTTCCTTGACAGTTATACCCGACGGCTCATGCCCCTCCAAGTCACTGCTATCACGCCGGCTTGATTCAGGGTTCTTCAGCGTACTAATCTCAGCAAAATGCTTCCCTCCCACAGGCCTCAATTGGTATTGTGAGCTGTTGTCGTTGAGCTGCTCGAATCCTCTGCCAGGGCCTGTGCTTTTGGACACATTGGTGGGCGGGTAGACTGGAGTGCCATTATCTGAATACTTGCCGCGCCGTAACAGGGGTCGCAGCAAAGGGATGCAGGCTAGAGTTACGGCAACGCTTGGCTCCAAGCCAGAAAATATGTTGGCTGGTGGGATTGAGAAGGTGATGTCCAGGAAGTCCATTGAAGATAGGGTGTTGATGCGGATGCCGCTGACGACGCATGTCCTATAGCCACGGGGGTAAGTAAAGGCAAGAGGAGGATATTACGCAAACAGGGAGAGTGGGCGCGTACAAAATACCAATGCTAAAGACAGCGATCAGTACAAGTTTCTTGTACAGCCGCATTTGCAGCTTATAGAGGTGCGGCAGAGGCAGAACAAGGACCATGACGTCTGTGATGAGGTTCAGGACGCCCGTAACCGTGAAGGAGAGGACCTGGTTTCCACATTTGCCTCCTGGAATTGTCTGGTCCCAGTTAAAGGCGAATGGTCGGCAGATGACGCATCCCGCGATGATTGTCGCAAGTGCCCATGCTGCAATGAACGCCATGGTGCCCCTACCTACCCAGATGACCATGGGGACAGGGAACACCTTGATGTATACCAGGAGAATGGAAACCTTGCAGAAGCTGAGACTGAGAGCCCATAGGAACTGCAGAGGGATGAGAAGCTGGATGTGTGGCGTTAGTACCTGTGCATACCCGCACGCATACTTTCGGACGCTATGTAGCCTGAGGGGGGTTTCTCACCTTGAGAAGCTTGGTGATGGGCTCCAGGCCATATTGCATGGCGACATCCGTTGTGTGGCCATATCCAATGCCGCATTGGATAACGCCTATCCATGTGCTTGTTAGAAATCTGCTACTGCTCATTATATTCGGCCAGATGTGACTGGCCGGAAAGGGGTTGGAGTTGAAATCGCGTACCTGTGATGCTGACTGATTCTAACGCAACGGTGAAAATCTACCGTTTTGTTAGCACTTTGGACTATGTCAATTGACGCGGTTTCCACAGGACAACTTACACATGCAGCGATAATACAATAGTCACTTGCATCCAACGCTCTCCTAGAAATCCTTCGAGCAATAAGCCGGAGCACGACAGCCAGTGTCGGTATGATGCTGAAAGAAATTGCTACCGCGAGGACCGACCTCTGATCAGCCGTCACGATTGGGAAAGGCGGAGCCTTGGTTGGCGGAGGAGGAGCCTCCATGATCATGGGCTTGTGGAAGTCTCAATGTCAAAAGAGTGTCTAGAAATGATATCAACCTCACAAACACAGTCCCGATCTGATCATGAGGTGAGCGCCTGCGGCTGTATTCGTTGAAAAGAGGACCAGGATATATTTATGGCATGATTCAGGGAGAAAGTTGGAGCCAAGCAACAAGCTTAAAATGCGCCCCCCTCCCCCGCCGCGCCCCCCCTTCCCGGTCTTGAACCACCCAAACAACTTGATATACGCTAGCACTAGAGCTGACGGAAACATAACATAACCAGGGTCAATCAAACAGGGTTTTCTGGACTTCAATGTTTGGTCTGGTTCCCTTCCGATTCTTGTCAGGGGGAGGGGCGAAGGATTCTAGTAGTCTCTCCTCGTCATATTCGCTGGACCAACTGAGCCCAGCATTCAAGCCGTCCGAACTTTCCAAGTAATACCAAGTTTAATTCGCCCCGAAAGAGTAGAAGAAAACAGCAGCTGCATCAATCATGAATAATCAATACAACTCAAGATATAAACCGACATTCGATACGGGGAACGCCTTCCGGTAATTTTTACCCGACATATGAAAGCTCTGGTTGGTGAAGAGAGGGGGGAATAGTGGGCTCGGTGCTCCATGTAACTTGTTAGTATGAAGCAAAAAAAAATAAAAATAAAAAAAAATAAAAAAATAAAAAATAAAAAATAAAAATAAAAATATTCTTTGAAGTTGAATTGAACAATAGCCTTCTCCATCAGGATTGTTGTCCACCGCACCAATGAGACGGCGTTGAGACTGCAGAAGAAAAGTCCGGAACCTTTCATGGATGGCGGAGTATTTCTTAACGGTTTTAGTAGTGGGTAAATTTTGCCTTATCACCGCCAAATAATAAGGGATGCATAGCATACTTAGTACTCCGTAGAGTCCTAGAACTAACTGCCGGCCGCTAAACGGACGTTGACGGCCGGTCGAATTAATTTCTTGGGATTTATTTGCTTTTTTTTTCTTACTATTATTCTTAGATTTTCAGAACTTGATCACCAAGACCAACAAGTAAGCATATTATCATTTTGAAAACAATCAAACAAATTCAATTTGAAATGCTACTTACTTCTTCTATCCTTCTCTCATGGCATTTGAACGACAGGCCCCGCTGTCAGAAAGTAAACTTTGGCCCCTCATAATTCATCCATCCATTACTTGCATTCTCTTGGCAGTAAATCTTGGTGTTTCAGGCAAGACGCAATTATTTGTCTAGCCGCAACGGCGGATTCCACAACAGCTGCGGATATTTTCCGACCTTATCCTGGTTCTTTGCATGAATACTCTCCGGCTTTAGCGCGTTAGTGAGGAGGAGATTGAAACTCGGCTTGGATGATTGGTTTTGATGCCGACAAGGTATCCGGCCAAGCAAGTATGGAGTGGGAGTATAGTATCATACGCCTATCAACGACTCAACCTTTTTGAAGACCCAAAAGTCGAAGAAAAAAGAAGTTTTAGACTTAATGATAATGGAGAGAGGACCCGTGGACGTTGGTGGTTGATTGGCTCAATTATTGCAACCTCCTGTTTTACTTGGGGTCTGGAACGGACCGAGGCCGTCGTCAATCCTATTATTCGCGAATCGTGAATCATAAGTGGGTGAATAACGGGGCTGGCTCCTTTGATTGTTGTTGAATATTTGTTGCGACGTTCAACCCAGCTTCCTTTATTTCGTCCTTCTCTTTTTCTTGAAGATCAATTGATACGGAGCAAGATCTCAATGTTTGGGTGATGTGTGTTGAGGAAGAAAAACGAGATTGCTGAAGAATTCTTGAGGATCCAAGTGAAGTCTAACCCACCCCCTGAACGGACCAACGGGTTTTAACGACCGGCGGCGATGATCTCCACCAGGGAGGGCGCCGACCCCGCCGTCATAGCCTCGTAGGCGACTCTCGAGTCTCGAGTCATGTTTTTTGACATCCCTTCGCGGCTGACGGCTAATGGATCCGGTCCGCGAAGTAAGCAGGGAGCTCCAACAGACTACAGTAATGTGCACGCTAGCTTACCTTTCATCAATGGCCGGCAAATCACGACGGAAGTACGTACGGTCATTTTTTCATCGTGTCTGCTCTCTCATTCTGGACTAGAGCTTTCAAGTTCCTTTTTGGTTTTCCCATCCCTACGATATTGCCGTCGGGATAATGTCTCGTTGACCTTCTAGAAGCTATGGCAGGGTTGGAAGAGCTCGCAAGCTTGAGCGGGCTGCAAATTGCTGGCCTGCTTGCTGTCGCCGTCTTGACCCTCTGTATCTGGCGTCGTTATCTCTCTCCGATCAGCGATATTCCCAGTCCATTTACGGCCAGTTTCACCCGGCTATGGCATATTGGGCGAATTCTCAAGGGAGACCAGAACTTGGAACTCATCCGCTTACATGAAAAGCACGGTACGTTGCCCTCTATACCCGGGCCGGTGCTATTGATTGAACCGGCTAACTTCAAGCGCGGCCACGAACAGGGCATTTTGTTCGCGTGGCCCCCAATGAGGTCAGCGTCAGTCATCCAGATGCTATCAGAAAAATTCTCGGAACCACATTGCACAAGGATAGCTGGTATAAGGTCATCGCCTTCCCCGATGGCCGCTTCGAAAACCCCATGTCGGCGACAGATCCCAAGGTGAAGACCGAACTATCCAAGCACCTGGCGCCGGCTTACACACTTTCCAATGTGCTTCAAAATGAGAGCAACATAAGTCAGACCATCGAACTGCTCCTAGGCTGGCTAGACAAATTTGCAGCCGACCACAACCCCATTCACCTAGACAAATATTTTACCTTCACCACCTCAGACATCGTCGGCGAAGCTGTATTTTCCAAGCAATTCGGCTTTTTGCGCGAAGGACGTGATATCAAGAATACTATCGCCAACGCCACCCCGCAAGCCGCCTACGTCTCCGTCGCTGGTTATTTCCGCTGGCTCCATGTTCTCTGCCTCAGCAACCCAGTCATCACCTGGTTGAATATCACGCCATGGGGCCACCTTATCGACACCGCCATGACGGCCATCAAGGAGCGCCAGAAGAATCCAGACGCGCGCTTGGATGCTGTGGCGCATTGGTTCCGCATGCTTCAGCAAAATCCGGATCGCATGCAACTACACGAGATTCATAGCGCGGCGTTTAACGCAGTCGCAGCAGGCAACGAGACCGTCTCCACTGCGCTGCAGTCATTTGTCTACTACATGATTCGCCATCCAAATGCGTGGGAGCGCGCGAGGGCTGAAATTGATGCTGCTGGACTTCATGACCGCGTAGTCGGTTATACGGATACACAGAAACTTCCGTTCCTGCAAGCCTGTATCAAGGAGGCCCTTCGGGTCTTTGGACCGGCACCCATGGGCCTTCCGCGTATTGCGCCTGAGGGTGGGCTGACTATTGGTGATCGGACGTTTCCCAAAGGTACTATCGTATCCGTCAATATATGGGTGATGCATCATTCCAAGGAGATTTGGGGACCAGATGCTAGCGAGTTCAACCCGGATAGGTGGCTGACGGAGGATGCTGCCCAACTTTCGAAGTACTTTATCCCGGTAAGTTCTTATTACGTCTGATTTCTGTGAACAACAAGAAAATACATAAATTGCAGTTCTAACGCCTATCGATTTTAGTGGGGAATGGGCTATGCGTCATGCCCCGGACAGAACCTCGCTCGAATTGAGATATCAAAAATCTGCGCCACGCTCGTCCGCGATTATGATATCCATCAAGTTGATCCAAAACAGGAATGGACTTGGAAGGCGTTCTTCACCGTGGCTCCGCATAATTGGCCGTGCTATATCGAGAAGAGAAACAAGGAGTAGCAATGGCGGCATGATGTTAATGAAATAATTGGTAAAATAACGGGCCATATATTTCTGTGGAAGGGTTGAATATTCGTAATAGTTTCGTGGTCCTCGAAAATGGTATCACATAATGGAATGTCGTGAAGAATGCTTTTCGCCCCGACAGAGCTTTTGCTTTTCGGAAACACTCCAAAACATCTCTCTGCCTCAAGCTCTTTCTCGTAGGGTGTGAGAATCTTTTTGACGAGGTCAACCCACCACTTCTGCCATAGGCTACCAAATAGCGCTTTTCTATACTCCCACCATTCCGGCAAAAACCCAGCCATTTCCCAATCGAGTATACAAGTGACGTGGCCAGTGCTTTCATCCACCAGAATATTTCCATACGAAAGGTCTGCATGTGCGAAATTACTGCAGTAGTTATCTGAGAGCATTTCTCGGTATTTTATTGAGAGTTCTGGCTTTGGGCAGTTCTTAACGGGCTCAACAAGATAGTCATTGAAACTCGAAACAGAATCAAACGGTCCACAGGGAAAACCATTATTTAGCCGATGGTCGTAAGCGGAACCTCCCGTGCAAGATCCGATCCAGCCTGGTTTTGGTGGCTGCAAGTTGCGAAGTTGAGTGATATAAGACTGCAGTTGAACAGCCGTCTCCGCTCGAGCGTCTTCAGTCATTTTGGGCCAGCATATATCGAGCTGACTGCCAGCAGAGCGTGTCATTAAAAACCAACCACCATTTTCGGAAACTTCGTACTCTTTTATTTCAGGGACCGGGATGCACGTGTGTTTTCGGACGAAGGCAATTGCTTCTGCTTCCTTTTGAATCCTGAGAGGGCTCCCATATTTGCGGACGGTGGAATCACTCTCGAACACAACTCTCGTAGGACGCTTTCTCAGAATAGGTATCATGATATCATGACCTGGGAGGTTGTAGTTTAATCCTCTGTCGGTTGAATTGTATATCCTTCGTTCGTTCCAAGGTTCATCGTCCATTCATCACAATGATAGATTCCGACGTTCCAGACTCTGCCCTTTTTTGGTACGTCATGCCACGTGACTTGTCCCGAGATTCCACCGCATTTCATTTTCCGGATAGCTTCATCTTGAGATTGAAAGAGGCGATACCCAGCTACAGTTCATTCAGCAAGTTTTATACCCAGCATCTTTTGGCGTTCTATACCTTTTCGCCCTTCTTCCATAACCTCCAACTTCTCTCACAATGTCAGCCACTCCATACTCCTCCCAGCGCCTTTACTACAACGGCAAAGTCCAGCAGTCCACATCTGGCAAAACCTTCCAGTCCATTGACCCTTCCAATGCCTCCGTCCTTGCAAATATCGAAGCCTCGTCAACTAAAGATGTCGATGCCGCCATAGACTCTGCCCGAAGAGCTTTCCCCGCTTGGTCGCAGACTCCCCCCGCTGTTCGAACGCGAGTCCTCCTTAGAGCCGCGCAGATCCTTCGAGCTCGAAACGATGAGATTGCCAAGGTAGAAACACAAGATACGGGAAAGCCGTTTTCAGAAACAAGCGTAGTGGACATTGTGACGGGTGCCGATGTCCTGGAATACTTTGCGAACCTAGTCGGTGGAGGCGGGTTGAATGGTGAAACCACCCACCTGCGGGAGGATGCTTGGGTGTATACGAAGAAAGAAGCGTTGGGTGTTTGCGCTGGAATTGGCGCGTGGAATTATCCCATCCAAATGTGAGGCTTTGATTTTTACTCCCTATCCTTCAAAAAGACAAGTAAATTGACTTTCCTTTTTCCAGCGCTCTATGGAAATCCGGCCCTTGTCTCGCTGCCGG
This sequence comes from Helicocarpus griseus UAMH5409, assembly GCA_002573585.1. NCBI lineage: Eukaryota > Fungi > Ascomycota > Eurotiomycetes > Onygenales > Ajellomycetaceae > Helicocarpus > Helicocarpus griseus. The sequence continues at coordinate 19,249 of PDNB01000194.1, forward strand.
AAACACCATGGTCTACAAACCCAGCGAGTTCACACCCCTTCACGGCCTCATCCTCGCCCAAATATACACGGAAGCTGGTCTTCCCCCGGGCGCATTCAACGTCGTCTATGGCGCCGGCGACGTCGGCGCGTACCTAACCTCACAACCCACCATCGCCAAAGTTTCCTTCACCGGCCAAGTATCGACGGGGAAGAAAGTCGCAGGCTCTGCCGCCGGAAACATGAAATACGTGACGATGGAATTAGGTGGGAAAAGCCCACTGCTCATCCTGCCCGATGCGGACGTTGAGAATGCCGTCGACGGCGCTATGATGGCCAACTTTTACAGCACGGGTCAAGTTTGCACGAACGGAACCCGCGTTTTCATTCCCAAGAGCATGAAAAAGGCCTTTGAGGCTCGTCTATTGGAAAAGATGCAATATGTCCGCGCGGGATCCCTCATGGATCCCAACACCAACTTCGGCCCGCTCGTTTCTGGTCCCCACTACGAGAAAGTCACTAGCTACATCCGCCACGGCATCGAGCAGGATAAAGCCACGCTTCTCTGCGGTGGTACTGAGGCTCCCAACGTCCCTGCAGATCTGAGAAAGGGATATTGGGTCAGTCCCACGGTATTCACAGACTGCACGGATGACATGAAAATAGTCAAAGAGGAGATTTTCGGTCCTGTCATGTCTATTCTCACATTCGAGACGGTCGAGGAGGCTGTGAAGAGGGCAAATGATACACCACTGGGTCTGGCAGCCGGTGTATTTACAAAGGACCTTAACTTGGCGCATAGGGTGATTGCGCAGTTGGAGGCAGGAATTACATGGATCAATTCCTGGGGAGAGAGTCCGGCGGAGATGAGCGTAGGTGGCTGGAAGCAGAGCGGTGTGGGTGTTGAGAATGGACGCAGGGGGATTGAGGCTTGGGTAAGGAATAAGAGCACGTTGATTGATATGAGTGGCGGGGTTGCGACGGCTTTTACGAAGCTGTAAGGGGAAACTGGGCTGCGTCGTGAAATAACCTGTACACTATAAGGAGAGGCTCAAGCCACTCAGTATGAATGAACGAATAAATACAGCGCGGGTAGTTTGGAATCAAATTCGGTTCCTGAACTCTATATCCGACCATTTCATACGTCGTCCATGCTCTCTTCACCAATATTCTAATATTCTAATTTACATTCCCTGGTATATCTAGACATACTTCAACTTGAAAATCGCAACAGGTCATAAGATAGACAGAAATGTTCAATCTTGTAGTTTCCCAGAACCAACAATAGGCGCTCATTTGCACTCTTAGGTGAAACCATTGAAGTAATAATCCAATAAAGAGAAAAAGAAAGAAAAGTAAATGAAGACGTGAATTGCCTGCAAAACAAAATTGAAGCTGAGGGGAATATTCGGACCTTTTAGAAACACAGTCTTCCTATCTTGATAAGACAAGAAATTCCCGATAATGTCGGTCTCAGCAAATCCAGTCAATTTGGCGGATATCAGAAAGCGTTTCGATATCAAGGGCGTATGCGGCGGGGTTTCGGCCGCGTCTCGACGCGATATATATTTTGACGTCACGATGTCAGTCAGGGGTTCCCGCCCCCACCGCTAACCACCACAGCCTAACCACAGCCTAACCCAACTTCAATTCATCTTCCTTTTCAAACCCCCTACCCTCAATTCAATAAATAATAATAAACCGCAAAGCTTCACGCCTCATGAATTCTCGACCCCATCCGATCGAAAACCAAATCCCCCGCAAACATCGTCGCATCCAGCCCCGCAATCGCCGAATCCTGCAGCCGCGACGACATGCTATCCGGCGTCAACTCTTCCTCCACCTCCCCATTATTGTCATTGACCCCGTTCGCGACGCCGCGGTGGAAGCCAGACGTGTCGATTTTAAGCTTCCCCGCACCACCCTCATTGCCAGTGGGGGAATGGGGCGGGGTGATGGCTCGCGGGGAGGGCGGGTTGTATTGTTTCGTGCGGTGCACGAGGGGTGGTCCCTGTGTGCGCGCGTCGGTGCCTGCTTGCTCGATACTGACAAAGTACTAGATGGGGAAAATTTCATCAGCGACCCCGCTCTCTGTTAGGGGAGGGGGAAATGTGCACAACACATACCTTGACCGTCTTCACCTTCAGCTCCAACGTCGCGTCCTCATCCACCACAATCAGCGGATGCGGATGCAGCTGCAGCGCCGACAGCGTCCACATGTGGTTTACCCCCCTTTCCAGCCCCTTCTGCAGCGCCATCGCCTTGTGTGCACCCGTGGCCACAATCACCACCTCGCGCGCATCCATGATCGTCTGGATGCCGACGGTCAGCGACATGCGCGGCACACGCGCCATGTCGTTGTCAAAGAATCGCGAGTTGGCTAGGATGGTGTCGTAGGCGAGCGTCTTGACGCGCGTGCGCGAGTGCAGGCTGCTGCCGGGCTCGTTGAAGGCGATGTGCCCGTCTGCGCCGACGCCGCCGAGGAAGAGCTCGATGCCGCCCGCGCGCTGGATTTTGAGCTCGTAGTCGGCGCATTCTTGGGCGAGGTCGGCGGCGTTGCCGTTTAGGATGTTGATGTTTGTGGGCGGGATGTCGACGTGGGAGAAAAAGTGTTTGTACATGAAGCTGTGGTAGCTTTGGGGGTGGTCGCGGGGGAGGTTGACGTATTCGTCCTGCGAGGGGAGGGGGGTGTGTGTTAGGTGAGTGGATTTACATTTGATATTGGGGCTTGTTTGAGCCGATTGTTTTCATGCTCGTTTTTATGCTGAGGGGTGGAGGGGGGCCTATCTACCATATTGAAGGTTACGACATGTTTGAACGAGATATCACCGGCTTTGAACCGCTGGACTAGGATGCGGTAGATGATCTCTGGGCTGCTTCCTGTTGGCAAGCCCAGGACAAATGGCCTATCCGCCGTGGGAGCGAATTGCTTGATACGGCCTACATGGAGAATATCACACGAGTTAAATTATGGTCATGGAAATTGGACACGACAGCGAATGCAACAGAATGGACGATGAAGCAGATGATGCATTTTTCAAATGAATCTCCTATACGGAGAAATGGGCAAAGATATCTAATACAGATGTGGACAGGATACACGGATATGCGAAGAACAGAACGGTATAGATCGTGCAGGCAGGCATGGTATGCATATGAGACATACTGATGATGTAGTCCGCAACATATTCAGAGACTGTCTGCGGATTGTTCCTAATGATCACCCGCCTTTAGAAAGAATGTTAGCCGGGATAATCAAGACACACATGGGTCTAGGAGGGGGTAGCATCCTCTTACATGATGGCTGATGGAACTGAGGCAAGTCGGTAATTGGAGACTGATATCGGTTGCTGTTGGTGCGATACTGGGATAGAGGATATGTCTAAGGAGTAGAAAAGAGGAGGGATATGGCAAGGGGCTTTATTTCAATAGGAGATATCGAGGAGTTGTTCAAAAATGGGAATTATGAAGGAGCAGGGACTGCTGGTGCAAGTTATATAGGGGGATGGATAATTCACTCGGACTGCAGCGGGCGAGAAAAAGGGCAGTGAAATATGGACAGATACATATATGACTAGATATCCAGAGTTTGCTTTGAAGCTGAGCCTCTCTTATTGTTGCTCTTTGAGTTGGCTCTCCAGGTCGCACGCGAGGCTATGCCCAATGTCTAATAGCCCATATCATCATCGCGACATCATTTCCCGTAACTTTGCCGCTTTCAGTCATTAGCCGCCACATAAAGAACATGTTCCTCCCGTGTAAGTCATTTACTTGGTAGTAGGTAACAGTATACGAATGGTTCGAAAATCCATCTTCTAATCGACGTTGTAGCATAGAAGTCGCATTTGTAGGGTAGCATAGCAAAGCATTCTCCATATTATTAACAGCATTTCTCCGTACTGAAAGGTACTTGAATCCACTGAGATCAAACTGAAGATCCATATGGAGCTCTCCGCCGCGACGACTGAGGACAAGGTACGTTCGAGGTACGTTGCTACGCGCACATACACCCACCGATCTCCATTATTATTAATTATTGCCCGGTTTACCTGGCCGTGCACACCGTGAAAGATAACGCGTGCAGGTGGATGTATGTTGCTTTCGGGACTCGGGAGGCACGGCGTCAAATCGCTTTCTGTTCTTGAAGTCTTGTCTGGGTCTTCCCCATCCCCTCTGGAGCCCTGAGCCTGATTTCCGGATCAACCCAATGTAACCGTCGCAGTGATGGGAATAAGGTTATTCAGGTTTTGCTTGGCTGGTTTAATCATTATTCTGGGGTATTTCTCTGCGGTGGTTGTGGTCGAGGGGGTTCCGCAAGACCGTTTCATTTGACTCATCAAGTTCTTCTTTTCACATTTCCAGAAACAAGGAGGCTCTTTGTTCAGAATTGTGCGGGGATATAGTTTGTGCTTCAAGCGTGTTGGTGTGGCTTTGAAGTGGCTTTGAAGTTTGATATAACTCGAAGATAGTAGGTTATTATATAGACTTCACGCACGCAGGCGAAGTAAAGGTAGACGTCTATTTTTGCAATCAATGGCCAGATATCTTCTTGCCCGTACATTGAGAGCATTCAGCGCGGTTTCATCACTCATGGATTCATCATCGGCGTGCATATGAGGCTGCTCCACTGCGGTATTATTAGCCCACCGTTTGGCGCAGCGGCGTTTAACGGGAGGCTCAACAGCCGTATTCAATATTCGAGTTATTCGACAGCAGACTGACACATTGTATAATCACAACTAGCAGTAGCAATTAGCTGGTGATGTAGAACCAAATCCCCTGAGTCGACTCTCTTATCTGGCGTATACAGGGATGTTCCCTTCTTAGTCAACCGCGTTGAAACGTCCAACAGAATTAGGCTCGGCTACTTGGCCCGAACCGTTTGCGACCACCGCATCCCATCCAATGTCCATGATTATTCCCTTGACAAACAACTGATCAGGAAAACAACCAAGCTTCCAAAGCTCTGGATGGGTTTGAGTACTTACTAGTCCGTGAGCTAGCTAGAGGACAACCAATCCATGTCTGCTCAGCTTCTGAGGAGAGGCATCTGGACACTCCCTCCATCTTCTCTCCCACCGTCGGCGCCACCACCACGCTTCCCACTGCAACTCCAGACTGCACTGCGACATCTGCGACTGTGACCGTGACAGTGGCCTCTCCATCCATCACGCCCTGTATCTCTGCTGTGCTGTCGCTACTGCTACCGCCTGACGCGTCACTGCTAGCTACTTGCAATTAATTCCAAGCTGCCAGCCCAGCCAGCCTATCGTCTCGGCCGTTTCGGCTGGAGCGCCCTCGACGTGCGCGCGGACTGGCGCATCGGCCAAGTCCTCCCCCTCCGATATTATTATTATTATTGCAGGGTAAGGTGGTAGTGGGAGCAGACGACGGGGCTCTCACGACCGACCATGGCTGTCATAGATACTGAGCTGCCCCCGGAGTGGGAGAGCTTTGACAGGTAGGCTACTACGCGCTTGGTCTTTTCTCCTACGACTACTACCACTACTGATAGTCTATCACACTGCAACCACTCTGCTTGTTCGTATTGCCAATGGGGCTTCTCCTGTACATGTATATGGAGCGGGCTTGCCATGTCTACCCACCCTCTTCTTATGTAACCATTGCAATTTAACGCGGAGATGCTCTACTATTGCAATCCTACTATGCCCTACTACTACTTCCCCCAAACCTTACGTTTTGACACGCCTGTGTTCCCCGAATACTCTTTCCCGTGGATCAAAGGATGAAGACAACGTGCTTGAGCTAACAGAAACTCGCCACCATGCGCGGGTTCGACTACAGGCAGATGGGCCAGCTTTTTGTTATGGGCTTCGATGGAACTAGTGTCAATGCCGAGATCCGCTCGCTGATTGAAGACTATCATCTCGGCTCTGTCATTCTGACCGCTAAGAATTTGAAATGTGCAGACCCCCCTTCCCCTCCTCCTATTTCCTTATTCTTTCAACAGTTTACCTATTCATCCGTCATATTGGCGCTTATGTCCCTGTTGATATATTTTATATTGCAGACTATATTGAGCGACCAGCGTCGTGATAGGACGCCGCTCCTCCACCCAAGCAATGGCGGGAGCTGTACTACTTCATTTAAACGCGAATGATATCAGAAGCTGATACTCCAATGTAGCGGCAGAAGAAACCACAAAGCTCGTTTATGAGCTGCAATCCATCGCGCGGAATGCTGGACATCCGGTACCACTCTTAATCTGTCTCGACCAAGAAAATGGCGGTGTCAACAGTCTTTTCGATGAGATTTACATACGCCAGTTTCCCAGCGCCATGGGGATGGCCGCAACGGGCTCAAAAAGCTTGGCTAGAGAAGTCGCAAAAGCCACTGCCCAAGAGCTCAGCGCTGTTGGCGTCAATTGGATCTTAGGACCTGTACTAGATGCTTTAACGAATGCTAGAAGCCAGCCTCTGGGTGTCCGAAGCGTAGGTGATGACCCCCAAGAGGTAGCCGCGTATGGCGTCGAATACATCAAGGGCTATCAAGATGCGGGCCTGGTTACCTGCGGGAAGCATTTCCCTTCATATGGTAATCTAGATTATTCGGGTTCCCAATCCGATGTTCCCGTGATCACAGATTCGATCGAGCAACTTAGTCTAAGTGCCCTAGTGCCCTATAGGAGCGCGATAACAAACGGTATAGACGCAATGATGGTAGGAGGATGCGCTATGTCCTCTGCTGGCGTAACTGTCATGCATGCTTGCTTGTCAGAGCAGGTCGTCGACGACCTTTTACGAAAAGACCTAAAATTCGATGGCGTGGTCGTCTCAGAATGTCTTGAAATGGAGGCCCTCAGTTACAATATAGGAGTGGGCGGCGGTACTGTGATGGCTATGAAGGCTGGCTGTGACCTGATTTTACTCTGTCGGTCCTTCTCTGTTCAGCAGGAGGCCATCAACGGATTGAAGCTAGGTGTAGAAAATGGCATTATCGGTAAAAGTCGGATACGCGAGTCATTACGAAGGGTCCTGGATATGAAAGCGCGATGTACTTCGTGGGAAAAGGCCTTGAATCCGCCAGGCATCAGCCTTTTATCCCGGATGCAGCCTTCACATACCCAGCTATCTACCAAGGCATACAGCAGCTCCCTCGCCGTTGTCAGAGATAGGCACAACTATCTCCCCTTATCGACAGTCCTGGATTCAGATGAAGAACTCCTGCTCCTTACGCCACTAGTTAAACCGCTCCCGGCATCTGCAGCTCTATTGACAATGGCTGCTGAAAACTCAAACCGTGCAGCTTTATCAACTGACCCCATCTCGTGGGATCGTAGCGCCTCAGTAATGAGCGGTGAGAGCGTCTTCAAGGAATTTGGGCGGTCACTCGCCCGACAGAGAAATGGGCGAGTTCTACATACTTCCTACACAGCCAACGGTGTCCGGCCTGTCCATGAAGAATTGATCGATCGATCGAGCGCCGTCATTGTTGTCACCGCAGATGCGAATAGAAATCTGTACCAAAACGGTTTCACCAAGCATGTTTCCCTCATATGTAACTCACAAATCTCCCCCAATGGCGAGCGCCGCGCAAAACCTCTGATTGCTATAGCAGTCAGCTCACCTTATGATTTCGCTACCGATCCATCAATAGGGACGTATGTCTGCACCTTCGACTTCACCGAAACAGCCTTGCAAGCCTTGGTAAAGATCTTATACGGCGAACTGACGCCCACTGGCTCGCTTCCGGGATCATTAAGCCGTGGTCAGAGGCTTCAACAATCAAGACAACATTGGCTAGTAGAGAACTGGAATGAGGATAGGGACGCACATGCATTGGATATCCTCCTCGATACCGTCCGTGAAGATGGGAACCATGGCCAAAGATCTGAACTCGCCAATGTTACCTCAAGCACTTTCCTCTTGCGCAACAATGATGTGGAAGAGGCTCACTACGTTGTCAGAAACAGTAGCACGCACGCACTGTACGGATTCTGTTCAACATACTATTTCAAATCCACCGCCACTGGCGTGATTGGGGCTTTGATCGTCGACCCCTCCCGACGAAGAATGTCAATCGGCCACTCACTTCATAATCGTGCAATTCGAACCCTAATCCAGCGACCGGGCATCCGCAGCTTTCAGCTAGGTTCCCGGTTACCAGGGATCTACCTTGGCATCCCCATGAGCAATCCCGTGGAGCGCAAAAGGCTTCGGCAATGGTTTGCTAATCTGGGATGGAACACAGCCCTGTCAAGGACTGTATGTACAATGATTTTGCGAAATCTGGAAAGCTGGACGCCGCCAGAGGGACTTACGAAAGTCCTGCAAAATACAGATATAGACTACGATCTCGTCTACGGATGGGAGTATGCGGACTCGGTACTCGATCATGTCAAGACTACATCACGATTGGGGGTAATGGAGATCTACAAGCGAGGATTGAATGGCGCGCCTGGAAGTGGTGTCATTCGCGCTAAACGACGCGAGGACGGGACGATTCTGGGTAGCGTGGTTGTGTATAATTCGGTTTCGACGTTGGCGGAATCGGTGCCTGCGCTCAGGGAGACGCACACGATTGCGGGGGGGATTTCCTCGCCTGTCATATCGCCCTCTGTGGGGGAGTATGCGACTTTGGTGCAGGGATTGATATTGTTGGGGATTAAGCAGATTCGCAAGCAGGGGGCTGGCGCTGTTGTGCTTGATTGCGTAAGTGCAATGATTATTCTTTCTTTGACTCATCCGTGGCCGATTGACCGTGGCCATTTCACTTTCGTCGCTGTTTTGAGCTGCTTGCGTGTAATGGCTATGAGACACAGAAAACACGATTAAATAAAAAATAACCCGGCTAATCAAAAGAATAAATAGGTCGACGGCGAGGGGAACTTTGACAGTTTTGCATCCATGGGATTTACTGTTTTACACCTTTTTGAAGAGGTCACCTGCGACACATCTACCTGGAATATGATGTCTGCTTCTTGATGGGAAGAGATATGCGGTTTCAAGGCCACGAAAGATAACCTAAATGACTCAGTTTTTACGAGCGGTTTCTTTTCTACTCTTATTTGTGATAGACGTTCTCTAAGGAAGAGGTTGGATGTTCCTGGCAACTTCAGCTGGTGCCGGGACTGAGCTGACAGAAAGATGCAGTATTTTCCGCAGCACTCGATTTCACTAGTCCCACGCTGTCATTTTACTGTATTATTTTTTCAATCTGCAAACGGCTTTCGTATGTCGCAAGCTTCATATTCTGTATCTGTTCATTCTCATCTGATTCAGTTAGAACTGAACTTGCGATAAATTGCTATTTTTCGGCTTTCCACAAGCACAGATAGAGAGATATTACAGATAAATCAATTCATTAAAAAGGTCCCAGCAAATCTGAAAGCATATTCTCAACCAGAAGCTCATTTCGATAGGCCCCATCAAAAACCCGGCTCACCACGTCAGTAAGCCATCATATCAAGCCGCGGACTGTATAATGCGTTTTAGTGTACTCCCAGTACTCCGGGAAGAAGCCCGCATTTTTCCAATCAACAATACCAGTTATCATCCCATTCTCTCCCAGTATATTCCTTGGGTTCAGGTCACTGTGGGTGAAAACAATATCATGGCTTATATCATGAGAGACAGCAGCACGATTTCCAATTTGATACGAAAATGGGTCCGTCAAATGTTTATTGAAGTCAGCTTCAGTTTTGAACTGAAGCTCCTCACGCTGACTGTCAGGGATTCGGTAATCTAAAATCCCACCACCCTGTGAGTTGCAGATTTGGAAGCCTGTTGCTGTATCATTGGGTATGGCACGGAGTTCCGCAATATATCCTTTCAGGTCAGCTACAACTTGCTTCAGCTGCCCATCAGTCATTGGCTCTAGCTGTTGACCAATTGGACGCCCAGGGACAGAGGTCATGAGAAAATACCAGAACCGAGAGGTTTCCAAGACATCAATGGCTCGTGGTGCGGAAATGCTCGTCTTTTGTTCTATCATGCGCAATGTATGGGCTTCAGCATGGTATTTTGGCGCCAGAGCTAGAGACCCTCTTCGCAAGTACAAGCCGAATGGGAGGTTGTGGACTGTCATGGAAAGAGATGGGCCGTATATGCGAGAGCCGAGCCAGGCTAATCCATCGTAAATAGAAGCTCGAATGGGAGAGGGTAATGACAGCAATAACCACTTGAAAAACGGCAATAAAGTTGGGAAATAAAGTGGTGTTTTTGACCCTCCGTGCGAGGGTAAGGTCGGTCGATGAGAGTGGCCCGGAGTTTTTGTCCAAGTGCAAGCAGAGGTATCTATATGTTTCTGTACTTCCATCCATGCCAATGACTTTGAAAAACGTGCATGGATCTCAAGCCACTTTTCGTTAAGGGTAGGAGTCAGTTCAGGAGTGCGGTTCTCAAGCACCAGTCTGCTGCTTGAAAAATACTTGTAACCTTCCTGTTGGGGCGCGAATATATTGGTATAAACATAGATAGTATTTCGCAAGTTAGCATCAATGTATATTCAAAGGAGAAAAAATACCCACTAACAGTTTGTCTTCTAGTTTTATCAGGATGTGTGCTGTAGTTTTGCCCTTTGAAATATACTCCTCCTCCCTTTACTGCATCAAACGCCTGTGCAGACAACAGCCAGATATTATCGAGTCTCTCAAATTCCTGACTGCCCATGCTTGGACAAGTTGATCGGTAGTTCTCTAACGACTTCGTAGACAAGTAAACTTCAAGCATCCCGGAAAGGGCAGACTCGGGAATGCGTCAGCCCGCCAATTTACACGGTAGAGAGTGACTGGATTGTTATCATACGTACTTCTTCAGAGTTACGAGGATCCAAAAACAAAAGAGCTGGAACCATCTGAACATATCTCAGGTCACCATCTAAGTGCGACTTGAATGCTGCATGTGTCAGACAGCAACGTCCTCCATCCCTTCCATAGATGAGCATCCGTGCCTTGGCAGATAGCGAGGAGGTAACTTGTGTCGGGCGAACTAAATCAATCAACGTTGGGATTAGCTACCTAGATAACTGGTTGAAGCTTCCGGGTCCCACACCACACCCGCTAAAGTCAAATTAATCAATCACTCACATCTGCCAATGACAAGCTTCCACCTCGATAAAAACTGCGACACTGATTCTGGTGGTTGGGAGTCTCTTCCACTTGTCATACGAAGAAAGTAACGCGCTGCTTCTTCAGGATCCTCTGCGTGGATGATAAAGGCGCCGAGAATAGACCGTTCTGGATGGGGCACATCTGTGATTGCAAGCAAAGCTTTGTATTGCAGCGATTGTTTATCCTGGTAAAATAGTTGAGATGCCGATCCGCGAATGTTCCATGGAATAGCCATGGCCGAGAGCAAATGGCTTTCATAAATACTCCAGACCTCGATGGGATATCTTCTTCTCAACGTCTAACGGAAGAACTTGAAGGTCAGGCTTATCTCAGTGCCTCATTGTTGAGATATTTCGCCGCTATACTTGTCCACCGCTCTCTACGTCTCGGCGAAAGGAAGGTTGAGACTTGAAAGGAATTGATGTGGACATGCCAAGGACTTTCTTTATCAAAACACATGGACTCTCCTTCAAAAGTCTACTCTTCATTTTTTTATTCGTCCTCTTTTTCTTCTCTATCACTCAAAGTTTTTGTTTTATTAGGAGAGTATTGAGGTTTCTCTAATTCAATGTAACCCCTGCGCCTAAACTTAACTATTCTATAGAGGACGGATGGTTTTGAATAGTTAAGGTTTCAGTTTAACTCTAATAAGGGTTTATCTTCTCTGGTTTCTAAGGCCTAAACTTCTCCCAACTTTGGATATCTTGATTTAAGACACCGTGAAGACACTTTCACCAGTTTAAAATTGCTACTGTCCCGTTCGCCAAAAATTGAAATTTTCCAGAGCGGCCTCCGTACTCCATAAATGCATACGAATGCATTCAGTTCTCACACCCAACTTCCAGGAATATGAACAGGAATTTGGCCTCTGCCCGTCCCGCAACATATGCTCGCGGGATGTCCTAGCCTTCCCATATCCTTGTCTCGAACTATGGACTTTTATCCCCCCAACTCATCACCGGAACCATGTGCAATCCTCTTCCTTTGGTATATACTATGACCTTTCTTCTATCCCGGTTCTTCCCTCCGCCTCATTTTTGCCAGTATAACTAGCTGTGTTGCACTGCTACAGTTTCTGGTGAAATCCCTTTTGTCAAGATTTTATATTATATGCTATTTGTATTCTCTATATCTTCCGTTGTTATTCCCTTTTTTAACAATGTATTTAATTTTGTCTATTTAGTTTGAATTTACTTTGCGCGGAAAAAGGATTCATATATTTCTTATATTTTGGATGATAGCAAGACAATTGGTTATCATTTAGGGGTACGCGTGGATTCTTTATTCGCAGCTAAGTAGTAAAAAAATAAATAAATAAAAATAAAAATAAAAAAGACTAACGGGCGGAGGGACCAGGACTGCAAATATTTGTTTAAAAGATACAATGAATTGGAGTAGCAAGATATTATAAACCAAAACGTGTAAGTCGTAAGTACATCGTTTCAACAGCTTCTTACTTAGCCTTTCAGAAGCCGAATTGGAGTTTCTGGGCATTCCAACCACCAAAACTGCCAATCTCCCCCATCCATATCTGAAGTCGAGCCCTACGCACCGGTCCAAACTGGGGGGCCGGGGATCTAGATTAAACATCCTTCAGTAAACCGGCAACCAGTGGATTGACATAACATTGGAAGCAATTCGGTCGAGGGAGAGAGCAGAAACAGAGAGGCTTAACTTACCACATAGAGTTTGGTCCCCTGATAGATATCATAGATGACACCGGGGGTGTCTGTGTTGTAGGCGCCAGGAAAAGCGACGAGATCGGACAATCTGGGATATTGCAATGAGTATTGTTTGATTTTGTTGGCTTGGGAGCATGTGCAGCGGTTTCACTTACGGCGTCGCGCTTCCACTTCCCTTCACAGCTACTTGGAAGCAGCTTGTCTATATAGATCGGATGTAGGGCACTGAGAAAAATCAACGAGCGCATTACCCTCCTATATCTATACCTATTAACACTCACTATATTTACGACTATTACAACATTCACGCCTACATTCTGACCAATATCGTCACTATCGTCGGTCACAGGACAAGACCCTCTTTCGCCGATCCCATCATACCATTCATGGGATACAAGCGAAAAAGTAGCACCCCTCCCTGTCCGGCGGGATGTGCCCGCGGGATGTTGTAATCTCCCCGTATTTTGTTTCGGGGATGATGGACCCTTCTTCCTAGAACCCGTTCCGGACCACATCTGTGATCATCTCTGGTTTATACCGCGATCTTTGTTTCCTCTCGCTTCTCACTCCGCCTCGTTTTACCCGGTCGGATAGCTGTCTTGTACTGTTAACAATTTCTGACGGGGTTTTTCACCTCTATATCTTTCATGTCTGTCTGTTCTTGGTGCATGTTCGTCGCTCATCTGATATTCTCGTGGTTTTTTATCATTATCTTGTACTGGTTTGTTCATTTTGTATCATTCTCTACATATACTATCCCCTGTTGGATAGGCATTTGCGAAGGGAGAGTTTAACTTGGTTATGTTTTAGTTGCTAAATATGAGACGGATGTTAGGTTTTTGAAATATATAGCATTGAAATATTGATTATCGTTTACAGAATGGGATGAATGCTTTTTACTTGGTAGCTTACTAGCCAAGAGTTCAGGCCAGCTACAGAAAACTGAAAGGGGATTTGGAAACTTGTTAAAAATAGATATAATGAATTGAAATGATAGAGTAATATAATCAGGGAGGGCAGCAGTAAGAATGTCTCAACTCCTTCTTTTCTCCAGAAGATGGGACATTCGGGCATTCCGATTTCAGAATTCCTGGTTCATCCACCTATTCCTGAAGTCAAGCCCTACGCACCGGTCCAGACTGGGGGGCCGGGGATCTGTATTTTACATTGCTTAGTTAAGAGACATATAATAGAGAGATACAGATAAAAACTCTTGAAGGAAAGACAGAACAGGGTAAAGGCCAGACTTACCACGTAAGGCTCTGTTCCCTGGTAAATATCATAGACGACACCGGGGGTGTCTGCGTTGTAGGCGCCGGGGAAGGCGACGAGGTCGGAGGATCTGGGGTATTGAAATATATATTTTGTTAGTGCTATCAGTTTGGCAGTTGGGAAATTGGAAATTGGAAATTGGTAGACGCGTGTGTGGGAATAGTGGTTTTTATCTTACGGTGTCGCGCTTCCGCTTCCCTTCACGGCGACTTGGAAGCAGCTTGGGTAGACTTGGGCGCCCGGGTAGGCCCATGCTGTGTTTCATTGAATTAGTTATCTGTAGTACTATGCTTCAGGCCTGATAGAAGGGATGGGTGAAAATGCCACGTACCAGCGTGTAGAGCCCAGAGCTCATGGCGGACGATATAGTTTCCTGGAGCTAGGGAGGCCGGGATGGTAAATGTGTAAGGGGTCTGAAGATTGAGAAGAGAAACGGTTAGTCGAGAAGAGCATTGCGTTATAGATGGGTGGATTTATTTGACGAAATGCATTACTCACATCCGTGATCAGAGGGTCCTAAGGTTACATATATGGACATTAGTATATCGGCATCAGTGCATGGTATGAGAACGATAAGGTCTTATAAAGACGGCAACAGATGTTGGGGGGCATGAGGGGGAGACAAACCGACGCCCAGCTCCCATCGTCACGCTTCCCGTCTTCAGCAATCTTGAACCAAACAGCGCTACACAACGGAGGTAGCAGCCCGGTTAGCAAGTGACACGGCTTCAAGTGGCATTATTCGGTCATGCATGTAGGGAGACAACATACTCCGTGCCTGGCTCATATTCGCTGCATTCTCCGGGACATTTTGCCATGTAAGTGATGATTGGACCCTAAATCGTGTTCAGCATCAGTACTCAGTTACTTCGATGTACCGCATAAAACGAACCCTGTGAGAATCTGGCCAAGTGGTCCATTGAAGGCTCTGAGTCTCTCCGGCAGTAACAGGCGCGGTAAGAACTGCAGGCTCGCTGCCCGAGCCCTGATATCCGTTACATTGCAAGTCCACGGAGGCGAGGTCTTCAACAGGTCCGTTGCCGGGAACCTTGCGGAAGATGCGCTCTGGAGGGGGGTTCACTATTCAAAGTGTTAAGAGCTCTGTTTCTCTTCTCAAGTTCAATGTCTTCGAGACAGAAAGAGATATACTGTAGGGATCTGGAAACGGTTTCTGTTAGCTTTCTGGTATATGCATTATGTCAAACAAGCTTTGTGTTCAAAAGAAAATCCCTGGCGAGCAACGGGGGGATTGTGAATTCAAGTTACCTTGGTAAGGGTCATAGCCAGCATATTCAGTTCCATCAAGCGTTGCGGAGGAGACATAGCCATGGGCAGAAACCGCAGTGGCACCGAAGATAACGGCTACCGTCGACGAGAGGATCGAGGACTTCATGTTTATCAGAAGTAGATGGCGTCTGTGTGAAAGCACAGGGCAATAGTTTTATGCAAGTGGCGGTATGTAGATTGAAAACTATTCAAGGTATCCCTATCCTAGCCAGGCCATGGCCATCCTTTATATACGCTCCCGCAGCCCGGCGAGGAATACAGTTCATCTGAAGATTAATCGGAACGGTTCTTTGCTCCGCTGCATAGTACTAACTCGCGGGATTCATATGACGGGGAATTAGCTTCTTGTCGAGCATATCCGCCGTACTAAAAATGTTCTTGGGCTTTCTCGAAGTCTGCAGACCCCGGCAACTTTGGCAGACGGCTTGTTTTAGATCGCTGAATTTATGGGGATCAGTCCTGTCATTCATGGCTTACGAGCACCTAACCGCGGTTCATCTGGTTCACCTCATGGTTTTTCCCGGTATAACGGGCCGTTGGGTGGTTGGTGAAGCTCTTGGAAACAATTCTAGTCGGCATTGACTCCGCAATCAATCGTTTGGTTTCGTTGACTGGCCGCTACTACTGGCATCTGACGAACAACGTTTCAGCAGTAAGGCCACTCTGTTGCTTTTCAAATATTCTTCAGTGGTGTGGTGGATGCCCGTTGAAACAGGCCGACAATTATGCCACCAATGATCGGCCCGGCTTTTGACTGACTAGTGTCCATCCCGCTCGTGCGGAGCATTCTTCAGCTTCTCGAATTCTTCCATTCCCTTGGTATTCATGACGTTGTTGCATTGGGCCACGTTCTTCGGATGCGGAGTCCCCTAGGAAAGAGGTCACACGTCGGAGATGGATTGTTAGATTGTGGAGAGATAGACAGATACGACGTGAGACGATAGGGGGGTTTTCACTAGCAATCGATATTTAGCACCATGGTTGCAGAATGGAATGCTCTGACGGGATTCGAGTATGATTCCATTCCGTCAAACCGGATCGGCAGATCATAAGTTGGTCTGCCGTCAATATTTGAGGGTGGAGTAATTCTCATATAAATACTACGAGCCGGACATGCCTAGGATTTGAAGTACTCAAGAATATATATGTGTATGATCCTGCAGTGAGGAATTTGGAATTATTGGGCTCATCTGCACGACCTTATATTGGCAGCTTAGTCAGCGACGGGTATTATCTTTTCAACTTTTCTACGGATTACACCCTTGAATGATCCCGGCTCCTATTATCAGATAGTATTCCGTCACAACGTGATTGCTGTTATGCGTCCCATCCGAAGCCATCATTAACTCACGCCTTGGATTCATTCGGCTATGCTAACTTGGATCGTTGCAAAGAAAGGCCGTCGCGGATTTTTTATTGCTATGGTAAGGTTTGCGCAGAATATCTCTTCTTCAAGACAGCCCTAAACAGACTCGGAACCTAACATACAGGGCCTCTTTCAACGCAAAAGCAATCCGTAAAAGGCGGCAAACTAGGTGTCTCTTCATATTCGTCATTTTTCGTCAACGGGCAATCCCACCAATTTCAATGAATCCTTCCACAGCCTTGCCTCCTTTTCGGGAGCGTAGGTGTGGCTCGTATAATCTGAAGTTTCAGGGCTACCATCCTCCGCCCCGGCCTGCGCTTCAGCGCATTCCGAGAGGTATCTTCCGCCCCTGCCTTCCCATTCCTTTCCCACTGCAGCCCAAATGGTGGTAGCAGCCCCCTGTTCCGGAGTCTTGACGACCTTCATCACCTCCGGCTTTTGCATCAATCCTTCCACGTATCCTGGAGGGGCGTATCTTGATAACCCAGTCATAGCGCCACCCGGATGGACGCTCGTTGCGTGCAGCCCGTCGGATCCGAACCGACGTTCGATCTCATTTGCCATGTATATGTTTGCTGTTTTGGACTGAGCGTATGCTCCGTAGGGGTTGTATCCACCCTTCTCGTAGTTATAGTTGTCGGAAGGGTTGATACCGCCCATTCTGTGTGCCGAAGACGAAACTGTGACCACGCGGGATTGGAACTCAGGAGAAGTGGCACCCAGGAGTGCAGGATTCAGCAATTGGAAGAGTAGGAAATGGGATAAATGGTTGGTCACAAACTGGGCCTCATAACCGTCGACTGTTCGCTGGAGCTCCGGTACACCCATGATGCCGGCGTTGTTTATCAGGATGTTCACCTTGCTTGTCTTGGCTAGAATCGACTTTGCCGCATTACGGACACTCTCCAGGGATTCCTGGTCCATCTGGACCAGAGTCATCTTTTCCTTTTGGAATATATCACTAAGAGCAGACTTTGCTTTGTCTAAATTCCTGGCGGTCAAGTAAAGTGTTGCTCCAGTTGCTGCGAGAGCACGAACAGTTTCGATACCAAGGCCGGATGAGACACCCGTGACGACTGCGACCTTTCCTTCCAATCTTCCTTCCATTCCCTCATCTTTGACAATTTGCAGAGCGGTAGGACGTGAGTCCCCTGGCCCTTGAGAGTTGGCGTGAACAGCGGCGTACCGAGACATATCTGGCAGAAAGAAATAGAGGAAAGCGAAGCAAAAGTATTCAGAATTCTACAAAAGTCTTGCTTCGTGACTGTTTGTTTCTGGAGCTCATGTGGGAAACCGCTCAAGTTTATATGGTGCTTTCAGGCAACCGGACGGATAGTTTTTCAAAACTCCGCGTCTAAGGAGGGGAAGCATCGTTGCTGCCGTTGCATCCACTGGGGCGCAGCTCATGCAAGGCCCTTACAAAGCTAGTAAACTGCCAGGCGGACCAGACCTTCTTCGATATGCTGAAGGATGTTGAAGGATGCAGCCCATGCTCTTACACAAACGTTGCGATACTGACGCATAACCAATCCGGGCCTGGAGAGCATGGCGGTTTGTGTCAAAATGCCATTTATAACCAATCCCTGCTCAGAAGGATGTCCGTCACCTTCAGCTGCCAACCCAGACACTCATTGGCGCGGCAATGGCTTTTGTACCTGTTAGCATTTTCAGGACTTAAGGCTGAAAATTGATATGCTTGCTCTCTCGATACGCTAAACAGACTTACTTACCTGCATGCGTTGTCCATGAATGATGGTTGCCTGGAACCGGGACAACTCGATCTTTTAAGTGACAAATCATGC
Source organism: Helicocarpus griseus UAMH5409 (assembly GCA_002573585.1). Lineage (NCBI taxonomy): Eukaryota > Fungi > Ascomycota > Eurotiomycetes > Onygenales > Ajellomycetaceae > Helicocarpus > Helicocarpus griseus. Next base: position 37,707 of record PDNB01000194.1, read on the forward strand.
AAAAGCCTTCCCTTCTGAGGCACTTTTTAGCCATCGACCGCGTGGTATATATTATTTGGCGCCCAGAGGAATCGTTGAATGATAGCAGCAAACGGAATGAAGGATATACTAAAAAGTGAAACGAGAAGGTGCGTTTTCCAATAGCGCGGAGCCTCGAGGAAGAGATACAAATGAAGAAAAATCCTAGAATTGGCTAAGCTGAGCGATCTCTGGGCCCTGGAGGGACTTGAAACGACGCTATTATGCGTTCCTATCTAAACACCGCGTTGTCAGCGTCCTTGTCAGAGCGTGAAAGCTAGCCGGCACTGGGTCTCGACTAACGGTTTCAGATTAGTTGTTTCAAGCGAATCTTCCATCTGCTCAATCACAAGATCGAATTGGTCCATCAAAGAAATGGTTTCAAAAATTTGTACCCCTTGACATCTCGGAGGACTTCACGGAATTCTCCTTTCATTCTCCCAGCGGCCTGAAACATCTTATCTTTGAACCCCTTTTTGCCTATTCCTTCGACTCTCCATTCGGAGCAAATCTGCCTAAATTATTCTTCTATAGTCTGCGTTCTTTGACGATATCAGCATTGCCGTTCTTCCAAGCCCAGAAAACTCAGATGGGCTAATACCTGATACACGGTGCAGTTCGCTTTATCCTTTCTAAATGGACCCAGTCAGTGCTCATTTTGAAGCAAGAACAATTTCTTTAGTCTTCATATACGTTTTGAGGAACTACCGATACTCTATCGAGTCGGAGTAGTTCAACTGTATGGAGAGGTCAACGAGGGTCTCGGTACTGTTAAACAGTGCGAACCTACTACTAGGAGAGCGTCCTTCCCATAGCAGTTAGGTGGCGGTGATCATTCCAAGCCGGGTTTTTGGAGTACGTGAAGAGTCGCTGAACGTTCCGAAACTGTGGAAGCACCTCAACGCGTTTCTGGCAAGACCGCAAGCTAGAAACTCCCGGTGGAGATGCGGGTTTCATCCTTTAACCAGCGTATGGTTTATTTGAGACAAAGCGCATCACTAAGTGACTTCACTTTGTCGAACCCGATGGTGTTCCATGGAGACTCAATTTTTCCTTGAGACATCACGAACAGCTCATTAGAAAACCTCCTAAATGCTCAACTTGACTTAGTGCTTTGAAACCACCTGATCAAGAGCTTTCCATGCCCTGGTCGAAAGACGTTGGCATATCTGGAAGTTCGGAAAAATGCGCCGTTTCTAAAAGCAATCCGGCACTCCTCAGCGGGATTTCAGGGACCATTCATTCAAGACTCCATCTATGTTTTTCACACAGCAAGCAACCAATCTAATGTTCAGACGAGTTGAAACCCGGCTCGGCACATGGTTGCCCCTCCGCAACATTGGTTACCAGAGTGGACGGTCCGATTTAGCAACATCACACGGCGATTAGCCGCGGAATTTGTGGATCACCCAGCAGAATTAGTATTGAGGCAAAATCGGGCAGATCATAAAACCCGGCATGGTATCGTTCGATCCGCAAGGTCGGCATTATAGTATATGTTGGGCAGGAGGGATGGCTTTACTTTTGGGATGCTACGAGGTGCCACAATTAGCATTTACTGACGCCAACCGCATCCCTGCTTTTTCTCTCCGCATTTTTAAAACAAATACTTATGAGCTTTCTGTTCAAAAGGAGATGATTGTTTTTGCAATGTTCAGGCTTTACGATCTGAGTACCATTATATCGTTCTCTCAGCCATCGTTAAGTTACGAACAGACAGGAACGCTGATGTAAAACACACAAAGGTGGGTTACATACGGCCGACGTGCCTTGATCTGATAATCACGGGTTAGCACTATATTGAAAATAACCGCAGTCTCGAGAAGCAGCTAATCATGTACGTCTTGGAAATCTGGAGGTCATCAGGCAATAGTGGAAATATCTGGCTTTCTATAGGCTGGCAGTGTTGGAGCAATCGCTAGGGTTCAGATCTTGGAACGCTGATGATCAAGCCAATTAATGACAAAGTTCTTAGGACACCTCTTGGTGCCCTGTCTAATTGGCTGTTTAATGCGTCCTTGCTTAAACTTCTGAAACGAAGCAACGGACACTTCTCTTATTTCAAACAGATTCGATTTGGTGTAGACTCTATAACAGCATAATTAAGCATAACATAACACGATGACGAGCCCAGTATGCAGGGGGGAGTATGTTTAAGAAGTGAGTAAACATATTTTAGCCTTATTAAACGCCGATTGCGCATTTAGGCTAACCATGGGCCTCCCCTATCTTGCCCCAGATTCTCTTTTCCCGCCAGCAAAATCAGCGTGAAGACTATGGAGGCATGACCCGCCTTAATATGGATAAATTTCTTCCCCACGATGATCGACATTTATGCTACTTGCTCTGATCTAGTGTTTCCTGGAGGATCCCCGGACCTTTTTGCGGTCATGACTTCTGGAACATTTGGAGACGACAAATTGACAATTATTACGGCCCTCAGGGGCCGAAAATGCATACTGTGATTGATGAAGCGTGCATCCTCAACACATACTAGTATGTATACCAGGTTGATGATGAAGGGTATCGCCCACCCTGATGTATTCTAATTGAACGTTCCGAGTTTATCAACCTTACTTGCGGCTTCCGAGCCGAAAAAGAATTCAATTTGGCGCGAAGGCGTGCCGAGGCGGGTGGCTTTAGCCTCCATCGTGCCCAGATGTCCGGGATATACAGCCCGGGAGAAGGGGAGTTTCAATATTCTTCATCGGGTAAATTAGGTCTCCCCAATTGGAATTATTGCAGAGGACGGCTCATCGGACCAGAAAGCAGTTTACCAATGATGAAACAAGAGGGAGTTCAATTTCGAGTCGTCTAAATTGAAGTCTTGTCTTCAACTCTCGAAGGTATATAATGAACCTCCATCGCCGCCCGAGACGATAGCATCTAGCTCAACCATCACGACCACAATCAACATTCTTCTCTAGTCATTCCTTTGATCAATCGTCGTTGAACCATCAACATCAACATGGTGTCTTTCTCCTCAGTTTTCCTCGCCCTGTCCGCGGCCACCGCGGCCTTGGCTGCTCCGTCCCCATATAAGGGAATGCTCGAACTTGCCATCCGCCAGGTCGAGGAGCGCAACAATGCCACCGAACTTGCTAAACGTCAAGCCGTTGAACCGGGTACCGGTACCCATGATGGCTACTTCTACTCCTACTGGACCGATGGTGGCGGAAACGTCCAATTCACCAACGGCCCTGGTGGCCAATACAGCGTCGAGTGGCAGAACACTGGTAATTTCGTTGGTGGAAAGGGATGGAACCCAGGTGCCTCTAGGTGAGTGGCCATCAGCCAGCACAATGTCTCTTGCACCTCGACGGGAATATCTTGTACTGATGCGCCCCTTTTCTACCTGCCAGGGAGATTACCTACAGCGGAACCTGGAATCCTCAGGGGAACAGCTACGTTGCTGTTTATGGCTGGACCCAGAACCCCCTGATTGAGTACTACGTTGTCGACAGCTTCAGTACCTATGATCCATCTTCCGGCACCGAGCAGCTGGGGTCTGTCGAGGTCGACGGCGACACCTACAAGATTTTCCGAACGCAACGTGTCAATCAACCTTCCATCGAGGGTACCGCCACTTTCTATCAGTTCTGGTCTGTCCGCAGCAACCACCGTGTTGGTGGTACTGTCAACGTTCAGGCTCATTTTGACGCTTGGGCTTCATCTGGACTGCAACTAGGAACACACAACTACCAAATCGTCGCCACTGAGGGCTACCAGAGCAGTGGCTCCGCTTCCATTACTGTTGAGACTTCCCCATGAGCTGCTGCGAAGTTTTGAAGGTTGTTATTGATTGGGATTTCTGCTTGTCGGCTAGTGCGGTGGGAGATGTCTTTTCAACTCAATGATGTGATGTTGGTGTACAAAGTCTCGGTGCCAGTTGTTCCAGTTGTGAATCAATAGTTGGGACTTTTTGAAGGACAATTTGTTGTCTTATTTCTCTCCTGTCAATCTTGACCTATGATAGCTGTAGTTATAGCATATGAAAATTGTATTTTGTTCGCCTTGGCCAAACATCGTTCTTATCAGATAATGCTGTTAAATCTACGCTGCACATATAGTGCGAGACTTACTACGCATGAGCTTTGGGCTTCTGAGCGCTCAATGAATATTTGCCGTCTAGAAACCAGATGTATCCATGACTCCATCATTCAGGTTAGTTCTATCTAGCATAATAGGTGAATGACGAGGTTTCTTGTATAGACCTGGTATCTTCACTATTCACAAAACAAAAATGCCAAATACTGTTGTGAGGAAAGCAAAGTTGAGCAATCCCATCCACAATAGGGCGTCTAAGGGATAGATAGTTATTGCTCAACAGACGGATAATTTAGTCGCCCTCTCCTAAACCATCAACGTAAACATTTTTGGTTTGGAAGTTTGTCTAATGCTGGCTAGCAGACTTTCTAGGTCCTCACGGAAGCTGAGCTTACAACAAGGCCGGGGGGAGGAGAGTGAGGGTAGTGTATCATATCGGTGTGCAATAATTTCTGTTGTCTATTTTGCTGATATCGAGTTCAACACTGATATCACTGACCAACCGCAAAATACCAACCGAGTGAGATTCTGATTTATAACTTGAAACGGACAACCCCAGAGATATTCCACCATCACTCGGACACACAGCATCGTATTGACTCTGACATGGAAGTGTTTGTGTGAGTTAGCACATAAGGTTATAACCCGAAGTCCATAGAGTTCTCTCAATAATGCCCAGGTGGTGTTGAGCCATCACCGGCGGTTTCCGTTGCGTGTAGAGACTTTGTGGAGCTTTTGGTCGGCCAACAAATGATATATCTTCAAATTTTTTGACAATATCGAGCATCTTCTTAAGAAATCATTTCTGTTTTTGCTTCTTGTAGTTGTATCTTAGCTGCCTAGATGCCAATCAGAAAGGACTTCGAAGCCCTGCAGATTGACCGTCAGTGCATCGCAGCTTACCAGGCAGCTTGATTCTCCGCGAGCACTGAATTGATTGATCTGCCCAAGTGGTAATTTCGCTCGAGACTCAGATTTATAAACACGTTCCCTCGAGCGCAGAATCTGTATCGCGAAGTTGGAAAACTGCAGTGACATTTGAAAACCACGTGGTCAGGGGAAACCCTAATTCATGACAGCAGATGCGTCTGCTAGCTAAATTCCGGCAAGAACACGGTTCATTTCTTTTTTTTTTTTTTATTAAATTAAAAAGAAGTAATTGGAAAAAAAGATTTTTGTAAAGAGAGCTCTAGAGATTTAGAGCAGAAGAAAAGCAAAGGCAACTTGAATGTACAAGAAGTTTCTCATAGCCCCTTTTCGGGCATATTTTGAAGACTATAAACTGGAAATTTAGCGTGTCCAACGCATATAATGCCGTTATTTTGAGCAAAAAGATTCAGTTCGCATTGAACAGCCACTGTCTTGATCCACTACACAATACTCCGTAATATGTATGGCTTTATGGGGTCTATCAGACATAGAAGAGCACTATCGAATGCCTCAAGGTCTCGGTCTTTAATGATAGGAAATCTCCGGGGACAAAAAACTTGTTAGGTCACCCGGATGGGTGATTGACAGGGGGAAAGCAAGATAGCAGCTTTGCCAGCTGGCTGCAAGGATTATGCACTCGGAGGATATGCGGCGCATAGGCGGGCTCACTAGGTGAAAAGAATGATGCGCCAATGGTGATTGCTTGGTTTGCATATATGCAGCTCTGTGTGCACTTAACAAGTCTCTTTGGATTTGATAGCTTTTGTACTGTACTATTCTAATAGACCTCAAAAAAAGAGGAACGCCCAACAATGTACGTGTTATACATCTGATCCAAGTGCACTTTAGTTCCTGCTGATTTGAGAGCAGCAAAGATACTACACTGGGACCGTACCGTGCCAAAGGTTGGGAGTCGAGTTATTCTGGAACTTGATAAATTGCCAACCAGCATCAAACCCTGCCGCTGCTTTTGTTGGGGCCTTGACCGGAGGCCGATTGCTGTGAAATAACCCCCCCCCCGTCATTAATTTGCTCATTAATCAAAGACACCCAACGAGATTTGTTTCCCTTACAGCGCCAGCATAACATGGGTTCTTGGAGCCCCTCATAGATACTTTCCGTGCGACTATCCGGTGTCAATCCTATTGCACCGGTCATTGAAACACGTGGGATCTTCAAAATTTCCAAGGTTTTTCTCCGTAGGCCTTGTGGAATATCCAACCTGGATTCGGAAGGGCTCAGATGTCAAATAGGAAAATGATCAAAAAAAAAAGAAAAGAAAAAAGAAACGAAAACCGTCGAACCATTTCGTACAACCTGATTTTTACGGCATCCATGCAGAACCCAGAAAGCATGTCATTCAAATGACGTATTTCATGTCCATTATATAGAATCCCATAATACACTCCCCATATCATATTCCCATACAGATGGGGTCCTCTCAAGAACAATAAATATTCCATGAGCGAGTTACACAACCTACCGAGCTCTGGAACATTATCACGAACCGTTAAAACGAGCATTCATGACGCTATCCTGTCGAATAATATGAAGCAATTGCCAGACAAAGCATCCCACGAACGTGTGCTACACGAGGGTTCTCATAATTCCATATGCAGTAACTGCCCAGACGGTTTCCACGACGGCCCGGGCCCCTTCAACCCGATATGAGAAGGTAAATGGGATAGATTTCGGACAAAGACTTCACGGGCCCTTTTAATCCAGTCCGCGAATTAATCAGCTGCTAAAAAGTTACTCCGTAGAGTTTTCTGTTTTTCATCCTAATGGCAACGCATGTGGTTGATATAACAAGCATAACAAGATAGCCCAGTAGTAGAAAGGAGCCCATGAACATCTCAGCCAGTATTTCAGACATGAATCTGAAGCACGAGAACATGAGACCAAGCCGCATGACAAGCCGCCCTATGAACCAGCCAGGAAAAAAGACAAAACAGCGAGCAAATCCGAACCGGAACCTTGGAACCTTCCCTGGAAGGCGTGTCATCTTAAACATGTCTTTATAGTCGGATATGTCAAGCAGCATGTTCTTGTCCAGTTTGCATTCTCGTGTTGTTATTAGTCCTCTGCTCCGATGCATGCGCTGTACAACATAAACAATACCTAGAACAATTATCGAAGAATCCTAGTATGTCCCGTATTCGTATCAAACCTGCAAATCCCGGTTCTGGTCCGGATATCTTGGTTTTGTGATCTCCAGGCCCGCCCGGGGTCTCAGGCTTTTCAGAAAAATTCCTCCACAGTAAGCCAAGCCAGATCAGGATAATCGACAAGGAGAAACGCGCTAAAGTGTAAAGAACAAAAAGAGGGTTTTCCGGAGATGATGATCGCGGGGAAACGGGCTGAGTTTGACTCGCCGAACCTAACCGGGCTTTCTAAGGGGTTCTTTTCTATGGCGGTTGATAGGCTGGTAGCGGTGAGTTGCTTTTGTTTGGACTTGAAAGTTGATAGGCCCAAAGTTGGCTGGTTTTTCAGGTCTGGCTATTTTTAGATATATAAATAAGTTGTTGCTTTTATCGAAAATGGAGAGAACATTCCATAGATAAGAGAAAATATGGAACCGCTGGACAAGATACGGTCGGTGTATGCAGAGCATGCAGGTCGATAACGACCAGATAATCGGAGGGGATCCTCACGTCAGTTGATCTCAACTACATCTCCTCAAAAGGATATTATTATGGGTTTTCTCATATGCTGCTTGGATTCAGTAGTAGTGTGTAGACTAGTACTTGAAATCATTATTGTACATACCTGCCTGTAAGAAATACCAGTAGTAGTCTAATAATACGCAGTAGAGGAGCACCCCGCCGCTCAGTTCACGACATCGTCCACGGTTTGTCTTCCGGCTATAACAAACCGACCGTAAGATTCCGTAGAAGTTTCGCTGGTTTAATCCGAGACGTGGGACAGGAAAGAAAGGGGGGGGGGATTTGCAAATAATCAAGGCGGTGGTCAAATTCCTTTTTCTGCTGCTCCTTTCATCTCGCTTTTGCTTCATCTTGACTCTGAAAAAAGGGTCCCTTCAAAGCCCATCACAAATATGGCTATTTTTGACATGTGCTCAGTGCTCAACCTAGGTAAAAGGAAGCATCCTCTTGGCATAAGATGCATGCAATCCAATAAAAAAGCTGCGGAATATCCCTGTCCCGGTCGTTCTTAGCTTGCAGGGAGTCGCGGGTTGGAGAGGCAAAACGGGATGAAATTGAGTCCATGTCTGTCCTTTTCTTCCTTCCTCCCCTTTTCCCCTTCTCTTGCCCCATTTAATGTTCGCTCTTTGCTTCCCCAGGAAGAAGAAACCATGAGTCGCTTAACAAGCCAATAGTTAGCTTTTGGATGGTGAAAAGTGTTCGCCAGTTTGCGTTATCTAAGCGCATAATATACTTCCGGACATCCCCCTGGGACATAACAACATGGTAAAGTATTGGCAGGAGATTCAGTTACGCACGTACCATACTCGTCTGGGCACGGGCTTCGATAGTAGTTCACCTGTCAGTCAGTCCGACTAGCATCGGGTATTTTTTTTCGTTAGCGCTCAGGGAGCTCAGTGGTGGGAGCAAGGGAAAACTCACTCTCTACAATCTTTTTTGTAAATCAGCCGGATACCCGTATGTTTGGGCCTCCGTCTCGGAAAACTGGTCTCAGATCCCCTAGAAATCGGATTGGGAAAGGAGTCCGAAGGAAAGCCTCCACCACTGGGGTTCAAGGTCGCATGGTCCTGAGGATCGAGTCGTTTCCTGCTGCTGGTCCCCGAACTTCCCCTTCAAATCTCGCTCACAGTTCAGATTCGGTACTTCTATCCCGCTGATTGGACGGAGAGGGAACGAATGTTGACATAGCTCCTGACAGCCGGCAAAGTGGGGACTGTAAAGAGACAGAGCGGGGGAGACAGCGGCGGCGGCTGCCGGTTGTAAGCATATACCCATGATTGGCTTATGTCGTAATATGAAAACAAGCCTATTCCATAGATGGACTGGCTCGGTATTGTTGAATAATTGCTTGGCTCGTGTGAAATTTGTCAATAATGAATCAGCAGAGTGCTTGTGGCAAAGGACATACACGCATTGATGCGGCTTGTACCCTGTTTTGGAAAAAGACGACATTTTGGACAAGTGTGTGCAGTACAAAAATCCAAAGGCAGCCAAGTAATAATCTCCCCCCAACAGATATAAGTACAGCACATCCCGTTTAAGCACAAAATCGGGCTGAACTACGGAGTAGTAGTTCGTACATGTACGTCCGTACCTCGTGGCGATTTGCCAAGGCGGTAGATATGATCATCGTGGAAGCCGCCAAAAGCAGTAATATATCCATCTGTCATCCCGGAAAGAAGTCCTGGTAATTAACTGCGGGTATCCAGCGGTTTCAGTGTCAGGAAGCCAGTGCGCATGAGCCCCAAAAAAAACTTGTAGACCTTCTGCAGTAGAAAACAGGAGGTTTCTTCCAACGCTTCTCCTGTTTGGCTATCATGACGCTGATGATGATACAAACACGGCGTTCTGCGCGTGTTTGTAAGCGTGGGACACTCCGGACGTGGCGTTGAATCGAGTTTAGATGGAGGGAGAATTTAGCGAGACTAATCCATTTGCGGACCGAAAGCCGTTGCGCCAAAACGCCTAGAAGGCTGAGGAGCACGGTGAGAGGTCAGAACCCGTCAGATCAGGACTGCATGGCAGATGCAAAAAAGGACAGGATCCACCGGATTGGAGGCGGGGCACCAACGAACTGGTTCAGAGCAGATATGACCCCTTCCCTTGCCTTAGCGATCTTGTTTGCAAGTACGGCGATGATTATTGTGATCGGTTTCTGGCGAAACTGTCTCGCCCTATGAGCCTGTAATCCGGGCCATGTGTGGGTGGTATGTCTGACGAAACAGGATGGTCAAGCTTCTCAGCTGGCTGACTTGGCCAAGCCAACGCAGTGCTTGTGGCCAGCGAAGGTTTTGGGCTTTCGGGATCCCCAGACTTGGCTTCTTGCATGGTGCCCTCGTATCGATATCATTTTTTTTTATTTTTTTTTATTTTTTATTTTATTTTTTTTGGTTGATTTCTTGCTTCTCAAGACGGTGACCCGCTTGTTCGGGTGATTCCTAAACTCGTAGTTACGAGTTCAAGTCGAGGCTTTGCAAGGATGCAGAAATGCCGGGAAAAGGACGGGAAGGGTCCACAGAACCAGCAGCCACCGATTATGGTTCTTGAAAGTCAAGCCCGAAGTCTTCACCCGCGCCAGGCCGCCAGCGGGGAGACTTAGCAGGCGATACGCCCGCAATACGGCCTGGCGGTATAGGCATGGTTACTAGCATCTGACCTCCCCGTCTCCAGTTCAACACCTGCATGTCATGTTCGAGTCGGAGGACGACGATGGTTGGCTGGAGTCGAGAGATCGCGAACATTGGATCCAGGGAAACTGTAGTCTGGTCTCGTAGTTTTCATCAAGCCAAATCACTCTGTCAACATTTGAAAGTATTGTCTGTAGTCAAGCTGTCAGCAACTGCGCCTTGCCTGGCAAGAGACAGGAGGCGGAAGCCGTGATATCTGGATAACCAGTCGAGTGAAGAATTCAATGATATGATAACAATATCCATATCCATCTCATCTCATCGCATCGCATCTCATTCCTCGTCCAGTTATGCTGAGGAGTCTGAGCATATCAGCCGCCCAGCCAGTTAGCAGACTCCCCCCACAGCTCTAAACATCTGTGCAGGCTGGGCTCTCGGCTGGACATCGCCGGCGCTGGTTGGCGGTAATTTATTATTAAACGATCATGGATGGATGGAAGGAAGACATATATGGATGAGAATTGGCTGCTCGGTATCAGTCTCTGTAATGCACTAAATTAACGTATAACTAACCTACCCTTGAGCTGAGGAACAGGACAGGATAGGAGCAAGGAGGTGCGGATACATACCTGTGCTATCATCTCCCTGCTGCTGCTGCTGCTTCTCTTCTCTCCCCCTCCTCCCTCTTTTCTTTCTCTCCTCGACGTGTTCCTGGTGCTCTTTGTTTCCGGTTGTTTGTCCTTTGTGTTGGGTTGATATATATCCAACGACGAGGTTCAACCACCACGATCCAAACCAGACACCGCAGAGACCATTGTAGACACACACACACCAGACAGCCCTTGACTGATAATCGCCGTTATTATTATCTTGCTTCCTGGCCATCAGATCGACCGGGTTGGCAGCCAGTAATCCCGCTCTCTCCACGCCGCCACTCGTGGCTGTTGATGACATCGACTCCATCGCGTCCTCCATACATAATTCCTCCGCCTCGCCCACTCCCGCCCGTCCTCGCATCCTCCCGTCGTCTCTGGCCCTCGGCAACCCACAACCCGCCAATCTGCTGGATATCTGTTTGATCTCGGCTTGATAAGGCGCTGGCAGCATTGGCACATAGCGAAATCCCTGTTTGTCGCTGCTGACAACTACCCCGTCCTTCCCGGAGTCTCTCTCTTCGCGCTCGTCCTCCTCGCCCTCCCCCGCCTCTCTCCGCCGACTGCATTTATTTACTGCGAGTCTGTATCATTGTTTCTCCTGTTGAATACCTTCACCAGGGATAATACGCGACGTCTATCTGCCGTTTTGCGCCGTCCGTTCTTTCTCATCTCCTGTGCGCCGTCCGCATCACCGCTTCCCCGCTCTGCCCGCCATGGAGAGCTTCGACACGATGGCCATGCCATACCTGGGCAGCCCCTTGTCCATGGCCAATCTACAGAATACAGACTATCTCAATGCGATGCCCTCGCTAGATATTCCAGACACCCATTCTTCCTACGACCACGAGACGTTTGTTAGGTATTGTGCTCTCTTTTCGCGCCCGTCTCCATCGCCTGCTTCCCCGCCCACACTGACCACTCTCTACGTAAACAGCGGCGAAGACATCGGCTTTGCGCAACCCCCGATGCCAGCGCATCCTATGCGACGCTACTCCAATACTCATTTTGACGACCATTTCCCTGAAATAATGCCTCCTTACGAAGCTCTTCCATCCGACCAGCAGCAACAGCAGCAGCAACCCCAACAACAGGACTCCTCCATCGACCATAACCATAAACTGCTCAGCTTCTCTATACCCATGTACAATTTTACCCTGTTGGACTACTCGCTACGACGGACTTCGATCTCCATGGCTGCTCAGCTTCACGGCATGTTCTTCCTAGCGGAATCTCCGTGGACGACCTCGCCAACCACCAAACCTGCTGGGCCACCTCCGATGGCTGAATTGACGTGTTACAGACGGAACCTTTTCCAGATCACAGGCTCCGTTACACTGCCACGCACAATGAGATATATTATGACAGAGCAGGGTGACCGCATTCCCATCCTTGCGCAGGAGCTCACCGTGTCCGCGACAGAGTCGGTTGAGGGAAATCCGGTCAAGATAATCTCCGTTCCCTGGAAAACTCCGGCAGCCAACGCCACGGGTCAGCCGGAAGATAAGACAGAAAAGGAGCCTCCTTCTATTCCGTTGGATATTATGGGTGGTCATGATTTAGACTCGGATTATGCAACTTTTTCAATAGCCTGGAAACGGCTTCAGTTCCGCATCGCTACCGCGAATAATGGCCGCCGCAAGGAGCTACAACAACATTTCGTCGTGAGATTAAAGATTGTTGCTACACTATCAACTGGTGCAAAAATCTCCATCTGCGAGGCTCATTCCGGCCCCGTAATCGTGCGTGGTCGTAGCCCAAGGAATTTCCAATCTCGAAAGGACCTCCCCCTCAGTGGGAGCGCTGCATCTTCTCGGAAACATGCCCAGGCGAATGCCAACCGAGCCTCAGCTAGCGAGGCTGCTTCCTCTCAACAGGGAACGGGAACGAAGCGGAGCAAATCCCCCCAGAATACTCAGCCAGACCAAGATGACAAGCAACAGCAGCCACCATCGTCTTCTTATCCAGATTGGCAGCCGCCTCCCGCCACGTCTGCTCCTCTGTCCACACCAACCTTTACAAACGCGAATGCGAACGATGCAACGACTACATACTCGCAATCCAGCCCAGAAGTGCCTCAGCACCGCGAAAAAAGACGACGAGTCAGCGCCACAGGACAGCCAATCAGTCTTTCTTTCGTTGATGACGACTCCAGCCCAGGAGCTTCAACGGGAAATACCAATGGCACTACTCCCGCTGCACAAATACCTAACAATCAGTCTAGCCAGCGACAACGGGAAGCTGACGGGTCCCCTCCAGCAAAGGCACAGAAGAGATCTGCCGCGCCAACAAAACGGCAACCTCTGCTTCACAATCGCAACTCCTCCGGCAACGTGATCACATTCAGCCAACCACAACATCACCAGCCTTCATTCCCGTCGCCCCAAATACTCAACTCTAGCGAGAGTGCCGATCTGCTCTACGAGTATTTTCCACTCGGTTTGGATGATTGGCAAGCCCCTGTTGACGCCGTCTATCGACCTCACGTTGTTCATCATACTAACTTACCGGATGACCCCAAGGCTATTGCCGCGAAGAGCCGGAGTAGGACGTATTTCGTTGAAGGGAGCTGATGATGATTGGTCTTCGACGGGCGCTTTTTATATTTGTGGTTTATGCACTTACGAAAACTTTTTGGCCGCCTTTCATAATATCCCTGGCTTGGGGTTCGGATGTTGATGTTTCTTTTGCATAACGTTTTCGTATTTACTTTACCTTTTACTGGATTGGGTGTGGGTGGAAATCCTCTGGGAAATTGGGACCCTTTCAATTCTCGTACTTATTTCGATGCCTGGTTATTCTGCTCTATTGGTCACGTCAAATTTCTTTCGAATTTGTTTTATATATGTCCTTTTTGGTTTTTTTTGGGTTCCGTCGTTGTGATGCGCCTTCTCCATATACCCCCAAGCACCACCAACCCATTACCAGGCTCTGGCAACCTGGCTTTTATGAATTGGAATGGAATTGCATTGTCAGGATATAATACTGTCAGGATATACACATATATACAGACGTTTATGCATATATATGACACCTACGCTACATGCCTTGTTAACTCCACAGATTGCCTTTTTTTTTTTAATTAATTAATTATTTTTCCGTTTGAACAATAACACTTACCACGCAAGAAACGCTTAAAACATGGAGAATCAGGCAACCCAGAAGCCCTATCCCATTGCTTCCGTCCCAACCCCATTGTCGGATTCAAAACCAATCTAGCGGTGCCCGCCGAAACCACCAACTCAGCAATTTCCTCCGAAACATTTCATGCAGGCCGGAATCGCGGGTCGTGTCTCTTGGCCCCGCACCATGCCCTGAATTACTTTTAGGGAGATACTCGGCCCGCCTGAGGCGGCACCGAAGAGCCTCATCGTCAAACCAATATTTCTATTTCGATTTCGATTTTTTTTTTCTTCTACTGGTTGATGTCCAACGCAGCTCACTCGCCGCGTACATCGCGCTGTTTGAACTCGGCCTGATCATAGCTCTTTTCATCATTTCTTTCACTGGTATGGTAGGGAGGTTACGTGCATGCCATGATGGCCATGTGTGGCATGTGGGTGCATCCTGTGGTTTCCAGCGGTCGGGAGTGTGGTTCGTATATGTGAGTTACGGGTGTGCTATCTCATAAGAGGTGTTGATCCCGTCTTGGTGTTGATCAGGGCGCTGGGTGGTGAGTTATATATATATCAACTCCCTTATCTCGGGGTGTGTCCTACATAACATAACCGACAGTGCACAAAAATCATATCCTTAATATTCGCGGATGTCGAATAAGGTTGAATAAAAGGTTTGACAGATAATTACTGATTTCTGTACTCCATAGACTTGTAGACTTGTAGAATTGAGCATTGCATCTAGAATCATGTTGATGAGGGTTAAGGAGGGGGAACTGACGGGGGAACTGGCGGGGGCGGAGCCAGCGACAATTCATAACTTATCTAGGTACAATCAATGTTTGTACGTTAACTATGAGATAATGAGCATTTGATAATCGAGACTATAAGTTTCTCGATCTTTTCGACCTGCAGTTTTTGGTGGCTTTCTCCACGGGGAAAATGCCAATATTAACATGCAGGCTAGAAGTACCCCCCCCTCCCCCGCCCATAGATTCTTCTCCAGAATATCTTCGAAAGTGTATTTTCCAATAGAGCAGTATCTTAGTTACTAAAAGCGAGCTGCTCTCAATATTCTAGCAGAAGCCCCTGAAACATTACCTACTCTTTCTCAGTTTCTCTAGAGGACTTGTATCCAGTGAGTGGCTTATATCCTGTTTACGGGGGGAAAAAAAGCCCTTGTTAAAACCTCAAACCAGAGACTACTATATGCCTGCCAAAGTCAGCGTTATTGCTATGAAACATTTCCCCATTTCCGTCCTTAAATATCTCCTTGTTAGTTGATAAAATCATGTTGGGGGCCAAAAGCGGGGAATTCCGTAACTGTTAAAAGTCAATTGGGGTTTGAACTTTGAAGTGTTGGATAACTTCGGGGAAGTCCGATGGTTCAAGCGGTAACTTAGGGCCAGTAGTGCTGGTACCGTGCATACGGCGGGATGTGTATTTTACTTCTGTCTACATGCATACGTACGGAGTCCGTAAGAAGAAGAGAGGATTGGAGGATAGTTGAAGGTAGGAAAATTGGGTGCTGATTTCTACTCACAATCTCTGCTCTAGTTCAAACAACACATTCCATTGTTTTTCAAGCAGGGATCTGCGATTGAACTGCGTATGGCATACTATGCACTGGCGAAGAAGCTGCCAGATAAGTAAAAAAGATCAGAAAAGAAAGATGCGAGAGAATTTGTTGTGGTTGTGAGAATAACAGTAACAAAGTTCCCATTCGCCCCTACGTACCCTCCTTCCAGACACTAATACTCTTATTATCTCCAATAGTAGGGAAACAATCAGGCAGGGCCGTTGAGCTGTTGAGGCCAATTCGACAAGCAGGACCTTGTACAGTCTAACCCGGACTGTCCCTGGTTCTCAATATTCGAGCAAAGATTCTGCACCGGCCCGCCATTCAACTGCGTGATATTGATACCGAAATTTCAAGTTCCTACACGGAGCTGATCGCAAACAATAAATACCCGCGCCAACATTATACCTTGCCGTGCCCCTGATATTCTCCCAGGTGATATCCGAGATCTGCAGTCGGGAGCCATCACAGTTCTGGCCCGTGTAGATGCAGGGGGAAATATAGATGGGCTGGTTGACGTCTTTGAACTTGATGTCGCGGAATGTCACGTTGCGCACGTATCCGGTGCCTGGGTAGGTTTTGATCCAGGCGGCGTTGCTGGAGTGGTTGAGCTTGACGTGCTCGAAATCAACATTCTCAACATATTCGGGTTGCCATGTGTTTCCCATGCTGCCGATGACCATAGCGCCGGATTCGTAGCAGGTTATATTGCTGACATGGATGTTTGTGCTGTTGCCTTTGACGGCGATGCAGTCCTGTGATTTACTTGTCAAAAGATGCACTGCTGGAATTTCAAACACGGAATGAGAAAAAAAAGGGGGGAAAGGTTAATAGGGAAAATTCATACATCACCGCTGGTCACTGTCCAATTCGAAATCACCACATTTGACGATTTCCAGGTGTTGGTCCCGTCTGTGTTTACTGTCGTCCATTGGGAGTTGGAAATTGCGCTCATATCAAGGTTGGTCATGGTAATATTCGTTGAATATGCGATAAACGAGTGCCTGTCGATTCTTCGAATCAGCGTACGTTTACAGTCGTCATTATGAGTGAGAACTAGGAATCATCGAAACGATACACGGGTCCGTCTTACCAAAACTGTGGCTGTCTCCATGTCAAAGAGTCGATAAGGACATTGGACGCCTCCCAAAGGGTCAATGCGATAGGCCGGCCCGGTTTGTTGCCTTTTATATGTTCAGCTGCCGCCTTGCAGTAAGGGGATGAAACGGTACAAACCCTGATTCCTAGAATCATCATAGAATAGCTGGCCATTGCCAAATAGGAGCCCCTTGTAATGTCCACGAATGGTGAAGTTGTTCCCGCCCAGCCGCCAGGCAGTAGACAACGAAGAGTACTCGACAGAGATGCTATTCGAGAACCAGTACCGAATGTCTGTTGTCCAGGTGAATGTTCCCAGAATATTTGTTTCGCAATTTGAGATGTCGAGCATGCTCATGACCCTGCCAATGGTGTAATCACCTTCCAGGAAATCAATCCTGCCATCTTTTCCGCACTGCACGAAGGTATTATTATTATTATTATCAATCAAGTTTAACGTCCATATCCAGCCTTAGGCTATGACAGACTCAGATAAATTAGGCATTCAGGGAGCTTATAGAGGCTTAGACCTCTATAAGCCTCTCTTAATCA
>PDNB01000195.1:0-54499 GCA_002573585.1 Helicocarpus griseus UAMH5409
CAATGAAACAAAAAAGTTCAAGACAGTTCCAAAACAAAAACAAGGAGAAACAAAACCACAAAAGTCAGAGACAATGAATCATATCAGAAAAGAAAACAAAAAAAAAAAAAAAAAAAAAGAAACAGAAACATTGTTTCAATCCCATTTCATCCGCGCCTCCGCCAACAAAGCCACAACGCAAGACAACGTCTCAGACAATTCCAACGGCCAGAAAACGAAGGCGTAAAAAGAAAAGGATAAAGGGAAAAAGAGAGCCAATGGAACGTAAAGCAACGGCATATTTTCTGTTTCCCTCCCCTAGGTCATTTGAAAGATATACGTGTATTTAACAAAAAGAAGAAGAGAAGAAGAATTCTCTCTTTCATTGCTCTGGCCTTTCTTTCCCTTTCTTTCCATCTGGAAATAAGCGGCAAACAGGAATCGTTTTCGTTTCGGACATAAAAAGGAATATGTAGTAAATATAGAGAAATATAGTGCCAAACAAACGAAACCAGGAATACAAATGACAGAAGGGTATGTTATATGACCAAAAATGGCTTTGTTTTGAAGAAGAAAAGATCCCGAGTATAAAAATAAGAATCGAATAAATTCCCCATGCTGATATAATATTACATCAGAATGGACGGATGGACAATTGACAGGGATTAAGGACAAAGGAAAAAGAAAAAGGGGGAAAGTCCGTGTGGTTTTGGTTGACTGATGGTTCCGGTTTCCAGTGGCGTGGTTGGTGGCTGCGTCGGTATGCAGAATGCACGATGCAAGATGCCAACGCCCGTGCACACGTATTTCCCCCCCCTTTCTTTGTGCCTGTTCCTTCCCTCCCGCAAGAGCCCGACGAAGTGAAGAGGTAGATGATATATTGCCAAAGATCAAAAATAATATATTTCCAAAGAAAAAAGGGAGGTACAGAAAATATATAACGCCGCTTTACTTTTTCTTTTCCCCTTTGCCTCTTTGTTTCCTTGAAGAGATGGTCCGACGGGGTTGCGTTGAGTTGTGGATGCATGACGATTGGAAGTGGATTGACATTTCTTCCCCCTGGGTCCCCGTAGAGAAAAGGAAAAAAGAAAGAAAAGAAAAGAGGGAAGAAAGTGAAAAGGGATGCGGGAAGCCGACTATGCGACAGCCATCGCGGCGCCGTTTGGCGGGAGCACGTTCTCGGCGTACTCGCCCTTGTAGTTACCTAGGAATAGCGTTAGTATGAGTTGCTTATTTGTAAATAATTAGAGAACGAAAACATACCGGCAGGGCCGTAGTTGCAGACGGTGTTCCAGCTCAGGTAATTGTCGCACTTGACAGTAGCGCAGCCAACAGTGGTGGTGCCCTTCCAGACGATCTGGGAGAAGTGGCCCCAGGCCTTGAAGTGAGTCATGTCAGGGCTGGGCATGCCGTACATGGGAGAGAACTTCTCGCATTCGTCGTTGTACATCATGTTGGTGAGGAGCTTGCCAATGTTTTGGGGGTCGATGCCGTAGCCAAGGTTCTGGCCGTAGCTCTCACCACCAATGGAGCTATAATCGTTTGTTAGATATGAGACCTGATTAGATATAAAAAAAACGATGGAACTTACGTGTCGTGCTGGTAGACGCAGCGCTGGGCAAGAACGTTGGCGGCATCAGCCAGGCTCTGGGACCACTCAAGGGCTGGGGCAGAGTGGTTGGCGCGGTGGATGTTGTGGTGGTGGAGGACTTTGGATTGGTAGTCGTTTGCAGGGGGAGCGGGGGCTGGAGCGGGAGCAGGAGCGGGAGCAGGGGCGGGCTGAGGCTGGGGTTGGGGTTGGGGTTGAGTGTTGTATGGAGCGGGCTTGGGAGCCTCAGTGACGACCACAACGACGGGCTCCTTCTTCTCATCAGCAACAGGCTCGGGTTGGACAGCAGCCTTTGCGGGTTCTGGCTTGGGAGCAGGAGTTGGAGCAGCACCCCGGGTTACGCTCTCAGTGACAGTGACGACGGTGACATCGGTCACATAGGCCCTGCGGACGATGGGGGAGGACAGAGCTCCAGCAGCCCAGAGGGCGTTGAGGAAAACAGAAGACCGCATGTCTTAGGTTATGTCTATGCGATCGAGAGAAATTCGTTTTTCCTTCCTTCTTTTCCCGGACGCGGGGACTTGGGTGTATCGAGGAATCGTCGTCGTCGGAAGGGGATAAATCAACCAGGACAACAAAAGCGGATCGATAACGGGGTCACACACAGATCAACTGTGAGTGAGAGATAGATGCGAGGGAGCGAGGGACTTCCACAGGAAGATCCAAAAACTTGGTGATTGTAGTAACGAGAACGAGGCAACGAAACAGCCAAGTTCAAGAGGCGGATAGATTTTGGATCTGAGGGGTCTCAAAAAGAGAGTGTATTTGAGGATAATCTAGATGATCTTTCTCTTGCCGGGGGGTGGAGAGAGAGAATGGTATAGAATAAAGAATGACACGAAGCAAGCCAACTGGGGACACTTTGAAGGAGTGGAAAGTGCAGCGGCAAGCAGCAGTGGAAAAAAGAAGGACAAGCAAGAGGAAGAGGAGGACGCGGGGGAGGGAACAAGCCGAAAGAGAGACGGCGGCAACAGTGAAGGTTATAAAAGAGAGAAAGGAAGAAGAGGAAGAAGAGGAAAAGAAGAGGAAGAGGAAGAGAGAGGAGAGAAAAGAGAGAGAGAGAGAGAGCGAGAGGATGAAAGTGGATGGATGGTTTAGTGAGTAGGGGATGCTTAGGCCAGGGGAAATGAGCGCCAAGCAGCAACAAGCCAGCAACAAGCAAGCCAGCCCAGCCCAGCCCAGGTCCAGGAAATGGCGACATTCTAGATACACAGAGATACACAGACAGATACACGGCAGCGATGAAACAGGCCGTTGTAAACAAATAAACATGTTACTCTAATAATATCTATATGCTATCTATATCTATATCTGTATCTGTATTTGTATCTCTCTTCTTTCTCTTCTCTCTCTTCTTCCTCTCTTCAATTGATATATCCATCTGTTATTCTTGATATTCTCTTCTTCTTCCTCTTCTCTCATGTTCCTCTGATCGCTGCTTCCCTTCTTGTTGCGATCAGCTCCTGCCCTCTTGGCAGTTCAGGGGGATCAACCCCGCCAGCCAATGATAGCCCAGTATCCCCCCCGTTGGCGGCGATTGCTGGCCCGCTATTGGCTGCCTGTTTAATGAGCTGTGCGTGTCCCTGTTACCGGTTACCGTATTATATACACGTACTGTCACAGTTTAGAGTCAGTTATTAGACTCAGTTAGCCAGTTCCACCCGTATGGCTGGTACCCCAGAGTCGTTGATTGACAATAATAAATACGGCTATTTCCCTGTATGTACCAGTAATATGCTCAGGCCACCCGCCCGTTTCAGCCCCCAAAGTCAAACTTTGTTCCTGGATTTATTGTCCCTCTGTCCATGGAACACTCTGTACTGGTAAGCGATAACCCCCCGATCTAATCTAATCTGCTGCCCCTTTCTTATTTAAACTCGCCCTGCCCATCCCGCACTCTAACCTTCTTAAAGTCGAGACTCACCGTCTGCATTATTCCAGACCAGACCTTATAACACAGAAAAACTCTTCTCTGTCCACCGCGGCTGGCCTACGGTTCTCTGGGCTCTTCCTCCACCACTTCCCGCCCATTTCCGGGGTTCAACATCCCTGTCTGAAACACAATCACTTCTACTTATATCCTATTATTATTATTAGTAGGGCTAGAATTATTATTCCAGGAACAACCAGACATCCCAGCCTCAATTATAATAATGATCTGTGATCTTTGCCTTCTCAACGACCACGTCAACATCCTCAACAACTGTCTGTACACCTCACTTACCTTTTTGATATACACGTTGGATGCCTTGAGTCCTTGACTCCTTGGCACAATACCTGTCCTGTATATACATGTACAATGATGTAGGTGCACATCGTGACTCCAGCCAATCTACCCGCCTATCTTCCTTGCTTTTTTATTATTTCCGATTTGCAACTGTCGCTGTGTGTGGCGTTTTGTTTTTCGCTTTTCCGTGTTTCAGGTTGCTGTTTGACAGAACAACTTAAAAAAAGTAAAAATCTCCGAGGGCCAGATGCAGAATATACAGATATACAGATATGCCATGCTCATAATATGTTGTACTATCGTTTGCCTCGTCTTTTCTTTCTTCCATACTCATATGCAGCCGTTTTCAAACCTATATCGCGATGGTAGATTCTACATGTACAATCTTCATCCTTATGCTTATTGCGATTTGATGAGATCATACATGTCACCCTTGAGATGTTGGGGGTTACAGGCCAACGGCGAATTGCATCCTGGACTGGGCAGATTCTGAAATCATTGCTCGGATGTTTGCATCTTGTACTTGTAACTAATTTGTACAACTTAATAAGCGGGGCAATATAGACAGACAGTGTAGACTCGGTTTCAATATGCAAATACAAAAAGCGAGATGCGATTGGCGATATAAACTAGCATTCGATGATTGAACCTGTTGGATATAAACTCGATGTAATAGAATAGGTTGGAAAGAAACATCTCATTTGAATTCTATATGCGGAGTAGATAGTTCATGATGTAAACACACTTGGCTTGGTTAGTGCTTGGAACAGAGGGATACTCTTACTGTTCACATCAAGATAGATCTCTCCAGACTCTGTTTATGATTATTCATAATTGTCAGACGTTATCTACTTAGGTAATTACTCTATATATCTAAAGACATGGTGTTGAGGAGCCATGTTTCGCCGGAGGATGATGCGGGCGGTGATGGTGATAGTGATAGTTATGGTGAGAGTGGACGGAAGAGAAAATCTTACTCTGCTATGATTCTTACCGTGTCGCCCGCTGAGACGCAGTTTGCGACTGCGATGAACACGCTCAAGTATGGGAATCTGGTTGGGGTCGCGGGTGGGAAATAGGAATGAGTGTATCTTGTTGATAAAGCATAGGTTTTTCATGTTTGTGGTAGATAATAGATAAGAGCAGGATAGCAACTCTTCTCTTCTTAAAATTGAACTTACGAGGGAATAGTCTCTTGGGTTGGCAAAAAGTATAGCTATATATAGATGATGTCACTGTCAACGCCCTGAAAAGGCGCTTGTCAAGCTAAGAAAACATGAAAACCATGCATATCCCCCCATATACGTACATCAGAAGCAAGCTGAAATAATGGAAAGACTTTTCCGCTAATCAAACATCAACAATCCGACACGCCCCCGCCTCACATACAAGCAGATGATTCTTTCCCGGCCGTATATCTCTCAGCAACACATTGCGCGTCCGCAGCCAGCTCGACTTAGCAGCATCAGCATCACCACCAGTAGTGCTGCCCTCACGCACATCAATGACAGAAACAGACGCCGCAGACGTCGACGCAGCCGGTCCCGCGGCCGCTCGTGCCTTTTGAATTACCAGCTCCCGCGCTGAAGACGGTGCTGCAGCTACCGGTCCAGTGGTCGAAGCCTCACCCGCTCCCTCCATCTGCACATCCTTCCCACCCTCCCCTCCCGCTTGGCTGCTACTTACATCATCTGCCCCAACGATGCCGATGACACCCTTGACGCCCACCTCCAGCCCGACAATGGCATCCAGCAAGCCGACGAAGAGGAACGGGTGCTGCATGATCTCCACGGCGAAGGCGTTGACGGTTTCCCGTGCCAGGCGTTTGTAGTTCTCGTCTTCGAGCAGGACGGAGAGGCGGAGGAGGTTTTGGGCTATGACGCCGTTGGTTGACGGGGTTGCGGCGTCTGTGCCCGGCTTGAGGCGGAAGAGGGGTCCGGGGATGGTGGGGTTGAGGCTTGTCGGGGTTGTGTAGTAGCCAGCTGAAGTGGGAGGAGTTTGGCTTGGTTCTGTGGTGCTGGTGGTCTCACTGCCAGGTGCGAGGAAGTAGTTGTTTAAGTATTCTAGAGGGAATAGTGTTAGTCGGACGGCTAAGGGGGATATGCGCGGCAGTGATGGGAGAAATCATAACTCACGTTGTAGTTGCTCAGCGAACTGCAAATAACTATCGTCAAACGTCGCTTCATAGAGATTGATAAGGCCAGCAGTAAGATATGCGTAGTCGTCTGCAAAGCCGGGGGTGTCACCCCTCGCACCATCACGGTAGATACGCCAAAGCTGCCCAGATTCAGCATCGAAAAGGTTCTGCCTAATAAACTTCACTGCATTCTCCGCAGCCCGTCTGAACTCATTGGCTTTATCTTTATCCACATTCTCGAGAACAATGCTGCATTTGGCCAATGCGCCAATGGCAAGCCCGTTCCAAGCGACAATGATCTTGTCGTCTAGGTCCGGACGCACGCGCTTGCTTTCGCGATACTCGCGCAGCTTCTCCCGGGACGTCTTGATGATTTTTACAACCTCTTCCTCACTCAGCCCAAACTCCTTGGCCAGTTTGCTGGGAGTAGACTGGATGCTGAGTACATTTTGATTTATGAATTCATCATGCGGATCATTTGCCCGGGAGACGTTGCCATCCGCCAAAACACCCCAATGGCGAGCACATACTTCTGCATCCCGTTGGCCAAGAATCTGTTTGAATTCTTTTAATGTCCATACGTAGTACGCACCCTCGCGTTTCTCCGTCTCGCTCGGACTAGGTAGGCTGTCCGCATCTTCAGAGGAGTGGAACCCGCCCGTTGATGACAAGATTGGCGGGTTGGTGATATACGTAGCAATATCATATATAGCGCCTAGTAGCTCCGGGTCATAGGCAGAGTCGAAGGCGTCACTATAAACATCCAGCAACTGGGCTTGATCGTAGAGCATCTTTTCAAAATGCGGGAGACTCCAGTTCGCTGTCACGCTATACCGCGCGAACCCATGTCCAATCTGGTCATGAATGCCGCCCCGCAACATGGCAATGAGCGTCTTGAAGACCATTTGCATAGCTCGGCCACATTCATCATAACCAACAATGTCAGCAACGGCGCTGGGATACCGGCTAAGATGGACGAGGAAGCTGAGATTGACAGGTGTAGGAAATTTAGGGGCTGTTGAAAATCCTCCATGTACAGAGTCATATCGCAAAGCGAAATGCTGATATGCCTCTTCCAATAACTCAACTTCCAAATCCTCTTCGCCCTCCGCATCCGGTTGCTTGGAGTGAGTTCCCTCCTCGGCAAATTCTCGAAGCTGCTTTGTGATATCCTTTGCACTCTCGCGACATCTCAGCTGCTGCGTCTGCCATACATCTCTGAGCTTTTCTAAGATGTCGACAAAGGTCACCCGTCCCTCTATGCCAAGTGTCGGGAGTGTACTGGAATGTGGGCCCGGCCAGTACGTGCCTCCAAAAACAGGTTCGAGATCAGGTGTGAGAAAGACGTTCAGAGGCCAGCCACCAGAACCTGTCGTTGCCTGTACATAGTTCATATACACCTCATCAATATCCGGTCGCTCCTCTCGGTCAAGTTTTATAGGGATAAACGATTTGTTCAGTATCGCTGCAACCTCAGGAGACATGAACGACTCCTTTTCCATAACATGGCACCCTACGTAAGTGTTTGTTAGCCGTAGGCCAGGGAAAATAGAGAATCAGGGTTAACCAACAGTGACATGCAGAGTATCCGACACTCAAGAATACCATCCGATTAAGCCTTCTAGCCAGAGAAATTGCTTCGGAATCCCATAGCTGCCAGGCGACAGGGTTGTTCATGTGGCCGCGAACCTAGACATGGCATATTAGCATCGACTCCAACTATAAATGTTTTTTCATTATCCCAAAGAAATACTTACATATGGCGACTTGCTCTGATTGAGGCGATTGACAAGCTCATAGGACGTTCCGGCGCTCTGCTCCGCCGCCTCTGAAGATCGTCTCTCCGATAACGAAGCCATCTTGCGTAGTGCCCCGCAGCCACGTAGAAAGGGGTGTCTTCCAATTCTGTAAACGCAATGCCGGCGGACTGCAGATGTACAGGTCGTAAGCATATATATCGAATCCTGGGGATATGTAGTTTACTCTAGGAGACACGTTAGTTGATTGTGGATAGCAGGATAGCGGATGGGGGGTTGTACTGCGTAAGTGAGGGGAACAAACAATGGCTATTTTTACTTTAGCTTTGCTCTTAGCAAGCCGAAAGCGTCGAACTAAATACTAGCTGATAATATTGCGGATACGCTC
The DNA here is from genome assembly GCA_002573585.1 of Helicocarpus griseus UAMH5409. Taxonomy (NCBI): domain Eukaryota; kingdom Fungi; phylum Ascomycota; class Eurotiomycetes; order Onygenales; family Ajellomycetaceae; genus Helicocarpus; species Helicocarpus griseus. Next base: position 8,098 of record PDNB01000195.1, read on the forward strand.
ACTTTGTCCAAGAGTCTACGGGAGATATGAAGGCATGTACGGCGCAATGTATCCAACCCGCTACGGCTCAAGCAAAGGAGGGAGAGAACCATCCAGACGATGCACCGACGCATCGCTGACATCATGAATCACGTGATATCTCTACTTCCTCCCGCGGCCTGGGGGGTGAAGGTCTAGGCTCTAGCCATGGATCTGTTTCTTGACATTACTATGACTTGGAGTGACGTCTATTTTTCTCTCAGGGACCGCGGAGAAGTTCCCAGTTTCATATCAGGATCTCTATCTTTGCGGAGAAAGGGGCATCTTCTCATTTGGGAAGGCACGTAACCGCATGCGATCTATGACCAGCTATCTGAAGGCGTAGATATTTCTTACTAAAAAAGGTGTAAATATTTTTTTCTGATGTTAAGGGGTAACGTCATGGTATACGGGGTCATGTCGTCCATTTAACAGGGGAAGGTCTATACGGATAGCAAGCCCGCAGCCACAGCTACACGAGTCCCAGGGAGAGAGAGAGGAGCTATGGCAACGGCGTCGTAAAAGTTGCTGATTCTGAAAATTATATTGACAATTGGCCTGTCTTCGGTGGTTGTTTATATCGAGTATGCTTCCATCAGCGGTCGTGAGAATCATAGCGCACATGTCAATCCTCTAGTCGTCACCCATTAGCTCCGCAAGCTCCCTCTCCTCTTCTTCCGTCAGCGCCTCCTGGGGATTTTTGACCTCTTCCTCCTGCAATGATCCTTCGGCCTTTGCTTTGGCCACCTCGAGCTGGGCTTGGTCAAGCGACCACTGCCGTATCGTGGCGTCAATGCTTATGCTGACAACAGTCGCGCCAACTAACAAAAGGCCGGTAACCTCTTCAAAGTGTCCCGAATATGTATGATGCAGTTTCTCGGTCTTCAATCAATTAGTTTACTATCATCCAAACAGTTGGAAAGTGGCTTTGTTGAAGAACATTACGCACCGCACGATTCCATACGCGTACTTCTTCGTCTCTGCATGCCGTGACAACCCAGCCGCCTTGTTCATGCACGACAACGTCTCTGACAAAATCTGGATGTTGCAGCGTCGTGTCTGCTTTCCACTTGGATTCTCTGCTAAGGCATTTGGCAGTCTTATCCGAAGATGCCGTCCATAGATCGCCATCCGCGTCGAAAAAGAGCTTATTCACACTGGTCTCGTGTTCCAATATCGGATCTGACTGAGTCTGTTCCTTCAAGGGGGAGGATAATCGGAAGCGACGAATGCTTCGGTCGCTACTTGAGCTAAACACGGTGATTTGTGCCGGGTCTTCATCGGAGATCATAGGGTCAATAGCGAGGTCAAGTACCCCGCGAATGTAGTCCTGGAAAACATGTAATCTCTCGCCGGTGTGTATATTCCAGACGATGATGTCGGCATCCGCACCGCCAGAGACCAGTAAATCATCATTGCCAATCCTCACAGATATGAGGGTCTTTACGAAGTCTGTATGGCCTTGGTATTTTTGTTTTGGGGTCCGTGAAGCAACATCCCAACTCCATATTGTCTTATCCCAGCATCCCGCAAATACAGTTGCGCCATCGGGAGAAAAGCAGATACTTGTTAAAGGGGCGGTTGGTCCTTTGTAAAGTGCGGTAGTTTTACCTGTCTATAACGAAAGAACTGTTAGATTCAGGGAAACACAGGTTTGCATATAAGATGAACAATAGTTGCGCTCACCTACTTCAAGCACCACTTTCCTGAGGAGCCCCGCGCTTTCTGCCACATACACAGCGCCAGGGCTGCGGGGATCCGGAGCGATTGCTAGCAGTTTGCTCTGGAGCTTAATTGGGTTTCCCTCCGTGTTAGAGGATTTCTCAGCCTTGCGACGTGTTTCCTGTAGGGAAGTACTAGGGAACTTGGTTAGTAATTGAGCAGAATACAATAGAGAATGTAGGTACCAACGTTGTCTGGAAGAAGTCATCTCGATGGGAGGATTGAGCCATATTGTAGATACCCAATCTAACTAAGAGTTATAATCAATCTTCAATTGAAATATTCCAGTCGTACCAAGGTCAATGGTAGGTGTATATGTTTTCTTTCTTGGACTCCCCTCACCCCCTCCTCCATCACCATTTGATATCGAAGCAAACAGCACAAACAGCGCTAGGCCCGAAGCAGGCTAGCGTGTCTGCCTTGAGGGCGTCACCCACTTCCCGTAGCGAGTGTTTTTCCACACCAAACAAGCTCTGCTCGATATTCTCTTTCTCTTTCTCTTCACTTCCTCTCAACATCCTCTTCTTCTCTCTCCTCCTCTCTTTTCCTTTTTGCTTTCGAATTCGCCTCACCTCCCCAACTACCACTACTCTATCCCGTGTCTATCTGCTCTCCCTCTCTCTCTCCCTCTCTCTGTCTCCTCTCCTAGCTTCCAAATACTGTAGTCTTCCCTTGCTGTCGCGCGATTACGCGCAGTACCTTGCCCATCATGGACATGAACCACTTCATAGGGTCAGTCATTTTTCTCCCCTTCCTTGTACCACTGTCAGAGTTTTACATTGAAACCATAAACTAACTAAACTCCATAGACAGCGGTTTAACTTGATATCGAAGAGTGATATTCGGTTCGAGCGGCTCCTTGATCCCGTTGCTGTTCCTTAGGCTCTGGAGCTGACTGGTGTCACAGCTACGTTGGCACTCTCCATGAAATAAACCCAGAGGACTCGACCATTGCCCTCGAAAATGTCATCTCACACGGCACTGAAGGCAGACGCGGCAATCCTGCTGAGGAAATTGCCCCTTCTGCCAGCGTGTACGAGTACATAGTGTTCCGTGGAAGCGATGTGAAGGACATCAGCGTTGCAGAGGAGCAAAAGGAAGCTCCGCAACCTGAACCTCCTCAAGTCCCTAATGACCCGGCTATCCTTGGTGTAAGTCAAAACATGCTGAAAATTGTTTACCTCGTTGGCTCTCTATACCGATTTTATGATGAAATATTTCGGATGTAAATCACAGACCTGTTCTGAAAGCGCAAAACCCCATGTGGATTCTTTCCGTTGCCTTCCTTCTGATCAAGATCGTATCTTACCCAACATTACTGTACTTTTGCTGTTTGAATCATTGGCCATGGCTAACTTCAGCTTTGACAGAGTGGAACGCGACCAGGACCTCCCCAAGGGCCTCCTCAAGGACCTCCACGTGGCCCGTCGACCCAGTTCCCTCCACCCCCTGCTGCCCGTCAACCACCCCCTGGTTATCCGCAGCAACCTCCCTTCCCAGGCTATTACAACAACCCATATGGCCAGCGGTTCGGTCCTCCTGGTTTTCCTCCAGGCCCGGGCTTTCCAAGCCCATATGGTACGCCTCAGGGATGGTATCCTCCTCCAGGCCAGGGTTTTCAGCAGGCGCTTGGTCAATTCCCGCCACCACCAATGCCTATAGGTCCCCCTCAATCACTACAAGGACAACAGCAACAACGCGCTGGCGGTCCTCCCCCACCAGGAACCATGCCCAAGCCTACCTCTGAGCTCCCTGTTGGTGACAAAATTTCCAGCAAGCCCACAACACCAGCTCCTGTTGGAGCCCCTCCCCCATCGGAACCAAAACCGTCTGCTCCTGAACAAACTGCCCCAACTAGTGTCTCAATGACGACACAGCAGCCAATCAGTGCTCCTACGGCGGCACCTTCGTTGCCATCTGCAGCGCCCGGTACCCCATCCAGAGCGCCACCAGCGGGTCCACGGGCTGGCAGAGTCGTCCCAGCCATCCCTATCGCAAAACCGCCTGTCTCTACAACCACTGCTACTGTAAGCACGGCGGGGAATGCACCTGCTCAGTCACCTGGTCAAATTGCAAGGACTACGTCCACAGCAATGCAGGATGCGACTCGGGCAGCTACTGCCGCTGTCGCTGCTGCGATGGCAAAGCTCCCCCAGCCTCCTGCTTCGGGCTCACAGCCAACTGATGCATCGGTTGAATCTGTAACCAAGAAAGTGGGCGAGATGAAGCCTTACGATGCCGAGCGAGCTCCACGTGGCGCACATCCACACCCTCGCGGGGGTCGGGGTGGTCATCGTGGGGGTCACTACCAGCCACAGACCAAGAAAGTCGAGGTCCCAACGACTGACTATGATTTTGAATCTGCAAATGCTAAATTCAATAAGCAAGACCTCGTCAAGGAAGCCATCGCTTCTGGCTCCCCTCTTGGAGAAGCCGAACAACCAGCGACAAACGGAACAAGTCCCACTGAAGTCCAAGAGCCGACGAACGGAACTGCATCCCACGTTGCTTACAATAAATCTTCTTCGTTCTTCGATAACATTTCAAGCGAGAGCCGTGACCGCGAGGAAGGTGCCCGCGGTAAAGGTCGAGAATGGCGTGGCGAAGAAGAGAAGAAGAATATCGAGACATTCGGCCAGGGAAGTATCGACGGTGGTTACCGCGGCGGGTACAGAGGTCGTGGAAGGGGACGTGGTTACGGTGGGCCTCGTGGTGCCCGGGGCTCCTACACTCGAGGATACTCCGGCGGCCGTGGACGAGGAGGCTACCGTGGCGGCAGAGGCGCGTCGCAGGCCACCGGAGTGCCAACATAATGTAGCAAATTCTCATATCCCATCCGCTCATTCTCTGTTTGCGATGCCATCCTAAACCCCATATCATCTAGCGTTCCCTCTATGAACCCTTTTATGATGTTTGGGAAGGAATTAATTTCTATGGCTAAAAACCACGACGAACCACTTACATGATCTGTTTCTCGAATCTCGATGGTCCTTGTTTCCGCCTGTGATATTTATTTCATGACGACCAATGAGACTGTATTATTTGGCGATGCAACTTGAGTTCCTTTGTCTTGGCATGCTTTTTACATGCTGCTTTCCGGCGTTTGGACCCTTTCCCATCGGTTCATCTCATTGGGTTTTGATCATGGCCATCGCACGTAAATTATGGGCTGTTTTGCTGTTTTTTTTACGGCGTGCTGGGATTCTGCAAGAATAACGAAATAATTTCACTGTTACGATGGGTGGGTGGATCAGATGTGATCCGCTTTGATCTGGATTTGCTGCTGTTCTTCTTTTTACGCTGTACGACCTACTTGATATCTTCGATGCGTGTTTTCATATTCCCATTGGTCAGGCTTTTCTTTTTTCCAATGCCTTGTGTTGTTTTTATTATTGGGTTCATTCCCTTAGCACTCAGCTCTTGCCGTTCTTGTTCTTTTTTTCCCCCTTTCGAGTTTCTCCTTGCCTCCTCCGTTCCGCGATGTATTACTCGTCTGCATTCTGGAGGATATCATGGGATAGTGATGGGATGCCATCTTGCCTTGGGGGTGCTTCAGGGCAGTTTATTGCGGCAGGTAAATGAGTACTTGGGCTTCTGGAAATATGGACATGTACCATATACACCTAAGTCTGGAAACAAAAGAAGCAGAAAAGGAGTCCGAAAGCGACAAACAATGACAAGAAGATAAAAAGATGCCCTCGTACGGGGCGTCTGACGGACTCCAAATACTTTTTCCATGCACGTTCCTTTTGAATTCTCGTAGAAGTAGATTAAATGGTTAGTGCTTTGTTCTGTGCTCCGTTGAAGCCAGGAAGCTGCTTGTGTGCCGGCCATGGAAATGTATGCATGTCACTTTTCACATGCACCAGCACGGTAGTTTACCAGAGGTCGGAGGCGTCGGTGGCAGTAGAGACGAACACCAGCAACTCCCAACACGAGCATTCAAGCCTCAGTCACGTCTCCATATAGCTGCAGCATCTTTTCAAGACTTGAGCCAGCTACATATCCTTTGATTCCAGGCAGTATGAAATGGAGAGTTCTATAAAAGAAGAGCGCGTTGACTGAGCACGGCGGCCACACGTGAAGACCGGGCTGACTAAGCCGTGCAGGCCGCCGACTCATCCAGCCGCGGTTGAAGCAGGCGAGCGTGGAACATGGATGGAGAAATAATAGTAATATCACCGCCCAAACCACCCGGATGCTCTGGGGGATGCGCTCCATCCTCCGCAATCCAGCTGCCCGCCAGCATCCCGTCTGCTGTGCCTTGGTCTATACTTACTGCTACTGCCATCCATCCTGTTTAAAGGCAAGAAGAACAGAGCAGGAATGGGAGCGGAGTACATGCGGCCGATCTCATAGCTCTGCTCTGCTCAATGTTACTCTCTCTATCTCCCGAATATCATTATTCTTGTTAACCTTTCTTTTTCCACTCCTTTGGATCTCTTGCACAAATTCCATTCCCTAATTCCTCTTTCCTCCGCCTAATAATACAACCATGTCAGACTCCGTCGGTACGTTTTAACTTGTTGCCCCTACACTCGCCGCAATTGAATTCGGGATTGGTTGGATAAGTGACGTGACGGCCCTTGGCCTTGATATATAAAAATATAAAAATATCCCAGGGTCACACGATCGAAAGTCCTGCTTTTAATTGCAACTCCCATTGAAAATCCACCTTGTCTGTGTCATTGGCTAACTTCTTGTCCTCTCCCTTTTCTCATTCCATCCCTACCAGACCGAGTATTCGTCCATGCGCTCAATACCGTCAAGCGGATTCCCCGAACGGGGTCGGCCCGGCCACCCCTCCCCGAACGGCTGAAGCTATATGGCTTGTACAAGCAGAGCATGGGTAATTTTACCCCCCGCTTCCTTCCCTCAATCCTCCCGCTCTTCCGGTCTGCCTAGAGATAACAGTCTTTTGCTGGTTTGCTATGATAAACAATGGGGCTTATGTGGCATGTGAAAGCTGATATGGATTTGTTGAATTGATTGACTTTAGAGGGCGATGTGGAAGGGGTCATGGACAGGCCTGAGGACGATGGAACAAGTCTACAGGCTGAGCGGGAGAAATGGTACGAGCTTCATTCTCGAGTCTTTTTTAACTGTGCCCCTGCCTCTTCGGTTCCCAGAGGATAAGAAGCTGTCTAACATTCCCGATTATCTGATTCAACCAGGGATGCATGGTACATGCAACGACATCTCTCCCGCACCGAGGCCAAACGCCAATACATCACCACCCTTCTAGACACAATGCACAAATACGCCTCGTCGACCCTAGAAGCCCGCGAGCTCATCTCCGAACTCGAGTTCGTTTGGGACCAGATAAAATCAAACACCACCTCCTCCTCGTCCAGCAGTCCCGTCCACGTCTCCAACATCCCTCCACCTCACATCCCCTCCCGCTCAAACTACGGCTCACAGTACGGAAGCATCGGCGGCCGGATATCCCGTGCTGAAGCTGAGGACATGGAGCGCCCACCTCCACATACTGGTCGGGACTCGCGGTTAAGAGTCCTGAGTCCAGTCAGCCAACCGGACGTTGACATGCCAAGTGGCAGAAGGGTTTATGACCCCCCGGCTGAGCAGGAGCGGGGAGAAGATGAAGGGGAGGAAGACGATGAAGAGGAAGACGAGGAAGATTTCCAGGAAGCTCGGAATAGCCCCTTTGAAGACGATGACGATGACGATGACGAATCAGATAATAATAATAACAACAAAGATGGCGAGGGCGCCGCGGGCCGCCGGCCCGATAGGGATAGGGACATCCAGAACCGGCGCTGGCGGCGGCGGGTCGAGCAGGCCATAACGAAGATGACGGCGGAAGTTGCGGCGATGAGGGAGCAGATGGAGACGCGGGCGCTGAATAGCCGCCGTCGGGCGAGTCTGTGGGCGTGGCTGAAGTGGTTGGTGTGGGTTACTATTCGGCAGGTGTGTTGGGATCTGGCGATATTGGGATGTGTGCTTGTTTGGTTGAGGGTGGTTAGGGGGGATAGGAGGTTGGAGTTTAAGATTCGGGGTTTGAGGGTTTGGGGGGAGGTGAGGAGGAAGGTTTTGGTGTTGAGGAGGTATGTAAGGGGGGGATTGGTGAGGGGGGTGTGGTTGCCATAGATTTCTTTCGTTTTTGGGTTTTTTTTTTTTTTTTTTTTTCTTGGATGGAATGGGCCGGGATGGGATATTTGGGTTGTTTTTCATTTGTCTCTGCTTTTCTTATGACTTTCCTATGTTTTGATATTTTTTCCTTTTGGTTTCAATATACTCACGTATATATATATGCTCTTATCTCCGGTTCGGATTTCACTTGGACATACATCATATACATAGGCAGACTATTATTAGGCATTCTGCAGTAGATAGATATACATTCATACTTGTTTTATCAAGGGTTCTTTTGCCGGAGAGCACTATCTGCGCTTAGGAAAAGGAAAAAGGGGTGGAATTGGGAAGCCATTGAAACCTTTGCAAAACATGTAACGCTCAACATGAATGTCATACGGCCAGTCGCCCAATGAATTTCTTTTTTAGACGTCTCTCGCTCATGTTTAAATAAATAGCTATCCAATGGATTATTCCACCCCCATAATCGAATACCACGTGATATCTCCCCAGACTGCGACCCCTGATTCCCTGAACCCCAAACGTCCAACCCACCAAGGACCGAGGTCGATCCCGAATCCACAGCTAGCTGGCTAACAAACAAACAACCTGGAAATGCAATAATAACGAGTCTCTGTCCGGGCCGATTCTGATCTCCATCTACTAACTTTTTTATTTGCCTGGTTTTTTTCGTCATGATCAGCTACCGACTACAAAGGATTTCTTAAATATCTATTTATCTATCCATCATTGCTGCCGTCGTTCACCCTTCCGAGTCGTCAACCCTGGCAAACAGTCCAGAGGACTTAAATCCTCCAAAACCGTCTTGAGAAGCATTTTCTTTTTATAAGAGTAACCTTTAGTGCAGCAGCTGGCCTACCCTAGTACAGACTGCAAGTGAACAGCGGACCTTCTTTTCCTATTTCTTGCAATCTATATAAACCTATACCCGCCGGGCTTTGTGTGCGAAAAAAGTATATACCATATATTAGAGATATATAACTATATCGGTTCCCCCCCGCGCAAAGCAAAGTTGATTAGAGAATATCGCAAAGGGCCATTTCGAAAGCGCCCCCCCAAAACCCAGGCAAGCAAAGACGACGGTGCTGAAGAAATGGCAAACGAAGCTGCGCGACAAAAGGCCGCAATGGAGGCTGTGGAGGGATTCTGTGAGGTGTGAGTTTCTTTTTTCTTTTTTTCTTTTCTTTTTTTTTTTCTTTTTATTCAGCTCTTCTTTCTACCTTGGCCTTAAAAGGAGACGACGGGTTGTTTATCCAATGGGGGAATATGGGACATTAAATGATATACAGCATGTATCGATATGCTAACTAACAGCCTTTCTATACTACCTTAGGTACAAGGGAATCATGGAGGAGAAGAAATTCAAAGTCCGTCCTTTTTTTTCCGGCTTCCCCTTCTCGTGGCCCCTTGGTTAGTCAAGAGCCGGATTTACCATGATCAATATGGGAACGGTTATATCTCCTAGAAAGTGTGTCCTTGAAATTAACCGTCATGTCTATGAAAAAGTGTAGGGCTACGATAGACAATTGATGCAAGACCTGCGTCTCATTGAAGCTAAACCAAACGGCGGCGCGACCTGGGAACTACCCATTACGGAATTCTGGGCGAATTTGAATGGTTAGGATTTGATATTTCTGTTTTCCTCTAATGCAAATTGTGGTCTTCCATTTTTCCTGTGAAGAGGAAAATCAATGGGATGCTGTTTTCGTGCCAGATATGCTAAGCAAAGATAAATACTTTGAGGGAGAGAGCAGGCGTGATGCATGGTGGAGCTTATGGGGTTATATTTGGTATGTGATAAAAACGCCGTGAATTGAGACTACCATTTACTCGCTTTTCATGTATGCTGCGGATCTTTGGTGGTTAACCGCATGGGTCATTTTACAGACATGTGCACCGCCATCTCCATGAACCCGATTGCGAGGGAGGGGTATTGGGAGTAAGTAAAGTCACAGCCCGCATCCCCACTGCCCATAGCTTCTTCACACCCACCCACTCAACATCTTCCTCTCAGGTTCCTAGCCGGCGTCACCCGCTCCCTGAACATTTCCTATCTCAAAGCCGTGCCGATAGGTATGTACACAAACATATATGCATACACTTACCATAGCTCCTACCAACCCGCACTGATGCGCATCACAGGCACGACCGTCCGCATCCGTGCCACGGTAGTCCAGCACGGGCGAACCATGGCATTGATCACAGCTTCCATGGAGTCGCGAGATGGGAAGGTGGTGTACGCCACGGCGGAGCATCATAAGGTGCATGTGCCGGCGCTGCCGGAGTATGCCCGGCGGATGAGGGAGTGGAGGGAGCGGAGGGGGATTGCGAAGTTGTGATTAATCTTGGAAGGGGTGATTCGGCTGGTATTTTTAGGGAAGGATTAGATATCCACTGATAGGGTTGGTGGGAAATCTTTTGCACTCCGGGACTAGAGATATAAAGTGAGGCATGTATGTTAGAATTGGAAGCCAGACAAAGCTGAGTTCACTGTTTCCAAGGGGAAACCTAATGGTCGATAATCAAAATTAAAAAAACAGCTAAACAGCCATGCGATTATTCCGAAAAAGCAGTATGTATATATATGTACAGGGTAGACGAGTTCATTGTGCTTTTTTTTGCTTTCTTTTTCTTATTTTTTCGTTATTTCTAGGGCGGGAAGTAAAAATCTAATATTGCGGGCCGCTATAGCTGGCATAGATTTGCTCCTTTCGAAGATGAACCGGTGTCACGTTCTTGGGGGTATCGGGGATCTCTTTCTTCAGTCCCTGTATCGACGAAAGTATCCGGTTAGAGTCATTGAGCCCGTCGTATGTTCCCCGGGGGTCCGGCGGGGAAGTAGAGGGGGGAAAGATAAAACATACAAGCTTATCGAAAACACAGGCATTCAGCTGAACCTCAGGTTTTCGACATTGCCACAAGCGATGGTTACTCTGTTCCAGACACTCCCAATGCGCCTTGAATTGGTCGAAGCAGTGGGTGTTGACGTCCTTGAGGCTGATTTGAAACAATCAGCAATTGGCCCTTCAACATTTCAATAGCAGCAAAGACAATAATCCCTCCACATCAATCGGGTAACATACACACTAGCCGCGCAGCGGGTAACCTTCCTTCCTTCTCTCAGACACTCGAGCTCGCCCTTCCCGTTGGCCTCCGTCTTGCACTTCATGTAGTCGTCATTGAACGCCCTGCAACGGTCGCCGATGAAATACGAGGCGCTCATAAGCGGCGCAGAGGTGGCACCGATCTCTTTGACCTTGGGGATGTCATCGGGCATGGGGGTTGTGTCGACGAGCACATGTTGATTGAACCTACACCATGCGGATGGGAAATGGTTAGCCTGTTATTGGACGAGGGCGGATGGGGGGTGGATGCAATTGGGGAGGCCGTACTTAGCTCCGCGGGCCCCAGACATGGTGGCGGAATATGTTGCCGTGCGGCAATTGGGGATAGAGAGGCGGGGAGAGGAATTGGGGGGGTGGGAAGCGGCGGAATTGAGCTTTGGAGATCGGGGAGACTGCGATAATGATATGTCTTTTGGTGTTTGGGGAGAGGACGGTGATGGAGGGATTAGGTAAGCGACAGTGGCGGATTATTGACGGGCCGGGCTCCGAAGCATATATATATCATCGGACGCGGTATCAAAACATCAGAACATGATGGAGATATATTTCAGTCAATGGGTTACGTAGATAGAAAAGACGTACAGCACAATATGATGGTAATGTCTGCTTGCTTTCCTAAGTATAATGAATTCCAAGGAAAATATGTTATACCGTTTGAGACAACATTGCATGTAAACCAATGGGAACTTACATGCAGCTACCCATTTTCTCCTTTTACTACTACTAGCATGTTGCTAGCCAGTCTGCCCTGGCAACAGCTTTCTTTCTTCTTTCTCTCTCTTTTCCCTCTCTTTGTTTTTGCTTGCTTGTCATACTACTTCATTCCGTTTGCCATTGAATACTTTCTCTTAGAGAGATGGGTATTCACTAAGCTGTGACCGAGACCTCTACATATCTGGCCTGGGCGTTGCTTTCCTCCTTCCGCCCAACATTTCCCCAAATAATCAATCCACTACACTGTGAATTGCTCAGAGTTACCTTGTTAACTCTATAGTCTGTACTCAATTTGTACAACCTGTCTGTCTCTTACATTCCGTCTGTTGTCCCTGACTCACTGCAGGCTGTGTTGCTGTCACTTGGATCCTGTCAACCGGGCTTCCTACTTCGGATACGAAAAGGATGGCCGAGTAAGATACAACCCTTATGACTGCTATACGCGTATGCTAACGTGGATTTAGATATGAACTAAGGGCCGCAAGAGGTAAGAATGAGCCATCTAGCCTGGCTCAGAGCTGACTGACTTCTTTTAGAATGGAGAGAGGACGCGGATGGCGAACAGGCCAGACCACGCACAAGCTACCCTATCAATTTTCCAGCCCTAGGCAATGCCTCGCAGCAATTGGGGGAACCAAGCAGCGGTAAGTAGAGTAAGTGCCGTTATAACAGCTAGAAACTGACCTCTGCAGGTGCTGTTAACGGCCATAAAGCTCCTGCAACCACAGAGCGCGGAGGGCTACGGGGGGCTCCACTAGGAGGCAGAGGTGTCCCTGTTTGGGTTCGAGGACGCGGTAATGGAACGTTTAGGGGAAACTATGCCAACGGCAGAGGCCAAGATCCGAAGAGATATCAAAATGCTGAGCCGGCTGAAAATAGAGGTGTGATCCATTTCTACTGACATGTTCGAGCCCACAACTCTAACAACTACTGATCCTTCATTCATACAGCCAAGAAAAACGCGGAACATTTCGCCAAAATCACTCGCTACACCACCGCAAAGGAAATACGTCATGACCTCAGCGAAAAGCACCAATTGTTTCTTCACCAGCTAAGGCAGAAACCTGATCCCTCGATTAGATTCCCCGAGACGGTACATCCTTGCTTACATTAGCTATTCTAAGTACTCAAGAGCTAATTTGTCATCTTAGATGCTTTTTCTTTGGCCAGAAGATGAGCTCCCAATGGAAGAGACTCTTGGAAAAGACTTGGAAGTTCTGGACCCAATCCGCTCTCAGTTCGGCTATTATATATACCTGTATGATGAATCTCCCGACCAGCAGAATTATATTCGAGTCGACGGTTATGACCATGAAGTCATTGTCGAGATTGTCAAGCGGCTTCGCGCAAAATGCGCCAAGCTGCTTACCGAAACAGGCGTCAAGACGAAACTATATCTCGTCCGGGTTCCTCCCGTCGACATCACCAAAGCAGAAGTGGCCTTAATCAAATGCCGCCAGGCTGATAGTCGCATTATCGAGGCTGTTCCTGAGCTTTTTGGTGGTTATCTCAAGCCATCAGAGTTGAATATCGGCCTTGAAAAGAGAAAACTGCTTTCTTCGAAGAACGAGCTTCGTCTGCGCACAGCTATTGACACTGCTCTACACGGCGTGCGATTTCTGGCTGGCCACGTCCGGATGCGTGTAAATTTCGGGAAATTCGTTCTCGAGAACTATAAAGTTCCTCCGGACTCCAAGGCGCGGCATTCATTTGAAGAATTTCGAACTATGCTCTTTTACCCCGCAACAAAGGGACGTCTTACTCATGGGTATGTCTTTATGAGCATTGTTTGAGCGAACCTTTGCTGATGTCTACAAAACAAGGCTCGAATTCAAGCGAACTGATGGCGACCTGATAAATCGCTGTTCACAGGCTTCAGATATCCTTTCGCCATTTGATCCCCTCGCCGACTCATTGGAACATAATAAACCATTCTATGCTGTGAACATTGAATTCAAAGGCGCCAACAACACCCTTCTTCGTCTCGAGGCTGAATTTAGTCAATCGCGACATAGATCAAACCTCTTCGAAGTATCTCAACGACGTTGGGTGAAACCTCAAGGGAATGAAGGACTCGGAGATAAGCGACCGCCATTGCAGATTGGAGTTATTGATTTTGAAAAGTTCGTGCTCCCTAGCTACAGTCCTTAAACTGATCGCTTTACCTGGTTACACTACAGTGCCTCGCCCAAAGAACTGTCATCCACGGCACATGTTGTTTACGCCTAGTGAAACTACATGCGGATGGATGCAATCTTTTCAGCGAGGCACTGTAATTCACTTAATTTCTGATAACTTCTGCAAACTCCTGGCGAACTCCTTGTAACTCCTGCTAACCTCTGAATAGATCTGATTGGCAAATGGAAATCAAGGCGCTGGATTTCCAGGAGCAATCGAGTATCGAACAATCTCTCAAGAGCTTTGCTCACTCAATTGAGTTTAAAAGTGGCCCTACCGATGGTCTCCGTGGCACTGCAGTGCGACGAGTGTCATTCTCGGATTTTGCCACTGTCTCCAAGGTTACGGAAAAGTCAGCCCTCAGGTATTACCTCAAAGACACAAGGTACATCTTTGAGCTTGCACGCTACGACACGTATCATCGCATGAATCATTCAGGACCCCCCTACATCAGTGGCTCCCAAATCAGCCAGACTGCCGAAACAACCTGGGGCGCCTCCCTATTCTACGCTGAATGGGATAACATGCTGGGCAAAAACGGCGACTTTAGGGCTGGAGAAACTGCAGATTGGAGCGCTGACTTGAATACATTCTTCCCGCCCTTTGGCGACGAGAGCTCGACAGATGTCAATGCTGGATTCCGTCGGTTTATCGATTTGGTAAACCAGGTGGCGCAGCTCTTGACTCCTGAGCAGAAAGGTGTTGATGTAAATGGCGTTGAGCGGGTTGATAATCCTCGTCCAAACATTAGGCCTACGGTAGATGTTAAGCCTCCCCAGCCGAAGTCCTGGGCCCAAATTGCTGTTTCGTCGTAAGCTTTATTGTTTACCACTGGTCTGAGGAGCAAAAGAAGTTCGTCTTTTGCGGATGTTGAGTGTTTTGCCTTTCGTCGACGGAATTAAATCGGAAGAAAAATCCTTTGCCATGTTGTCAGTGGTGATATTTTCTCCTTATAATAATGTTATCTCTGACATGCTTCCTAGCCAGTACGCTCCCGTCTGCCATCGATAAATCCGTACAGATTATGCCGTCGCGAATGCCTTTTTTCCAGAACGGGGAAGCTGCAAGGAAACCTTATGGCTCGGTCACTCGTCTATGTTATTTGCCGACTGGTATGCTATTATTTGCCTGTTTTTTTACCTGAGCTTTATTTATCAAGTTTCTCTCCAAATATTCGCCAACTGGCCGGTTATTTAACAATGAGGAAGTGGCATCTTTTTTTAAAGGGTCGATTGCTTGTTTTATTTTACCTCACATCACAGCTGCGAATACACAACAACGGAAGGTTTGCCATATTTGTTATAGTTATCAACATAACTTGGCCAACCAGATGAATGTTGCTTGACCTATTAGTCGGCTAGAATGGGATAATTGAGGCTAGCTTAGTAGTTCATAATATTTGATTTGTTTCCTTTTTATTCTTCTGCCGTGATTGCGCCGCTTTTTTTCCATTTCCTGTATTTGGGATAGAGGGCCAGTGGAAGTACCCTTCTCACCAAACTTTGGGGCTATTGAGAAGGGAGATGGGGGAATGTATTGCAAAATAGTTTGGTTTGACATATTCTCTAGATCGGAAGCTGGCGAAAAATATGTTTTTTCAATGGTTTCAAAATTCTTCTGTCTTTGGGTCTGTTCAGCAGAGATGAGACATTATATGTTGCGAAATATGGCCCCCTAAAACCATATTGTACCATCCGACGGGTCAGAGGACTGACAGGTCGCGATATAAGTCAAGAAGTACTCTTAAGCATCGCCACCGCCTCCGGCGCCGGAGGGTCCTGCTGTAGCTTCTGCGAGGAGTTTCTGACGGAGAACTATTTGAAGGATCATTAGGTGGTTTGGTCGTGAATATCAGGGGGCAAAGGGGATCTAATCTTGAGGGAGCGATATGCATTATACGTACCGTCCTCGATTACTCGTAGATTCGCGCTCTTTGCTTGAACAACCTTCTCCAGCTCTCGTAGGTTCGTGCCTAGCTCTTCGACCTTGGCGGTGTAAAAGGCGATTGCTTTGGCAGTTGTCTGGTTTTGAGTGAGACGGCTGGTTAATATCAGGTCAAAAAAGAAAAGACTCCCTAGGCTCTAGCTTTCTTTTAAAAAAACAACGGAGGCGAAGGTAGCAAACGTCGCTCCCGTTTACCACATCCAACATCCTCACACTCTGAGCCCGTCCCCGCGGGAAAGAAAAACGCTTCGAAGAAAAGTCTATACACACCTTCTCAACGTAAAACCCCGTCCCAACATCCACGATCACATTCTTCCGATCCGTCAACGACCCCTTGACATACAACGAGCTCGTCAGCGGTACAAGGATCTCATCACTCTTCCCTCCCGCCGCCGCTGAGCTAGCAGCATCCTTTTTACCACCACCACTGGTATCTCCGGGTGCGATGCCGTCGTTTATCGAGCGGATACAATCGCGGAATTTAGACTGGGCGTTTCGTAGCTTTGCGTGTGAGCTTGTGAGGTGCTCAAGCTCGGAGCTGAGGCGGGATTGGAGGGCGCGGAGTTGTGGGGGGGAGAGGGTTGCGATGTCGACTGTGCGGGGGATTTGTTAGTGAGGGATTTGAAAAAAATTGACAATAGTAGTGTACTGCATTCCAGGGAAAAGAGGTATTTCAGAAAAGTGATTGGGCACAGGGCTATTTTTTTAATCAATTGAGGGGTCGCATTGAATAGTGGACGAACCTGCTCCAGGAGAGGCGCTGCCGGACTCGGACTCGGACATTTTTCTTTTGTGTTTATTTTTTTGTGTGGAGGTATAGAGGGAAAGCGCAGAAGTTGCCAATCAATTCGTTTCAAAGGCGTTAACGCGGCGGGTATGTGGGAGGAGGTGGGATATTATTTTGTTGTTGATATGTGGAGGGATGGTTGAGGTTGGATTGACATCACGGAAAAAGATGGCGGTGGAAGTAGTCGCTGTAAACATCGGCGGAGAAAGGGGTCAGAATGCTATCTTATCGGCACGCACAATTCAACCAGGTCGCAGTTTAGATATCTATGCGATTACTATTATATTTAGCCTGTGTATATAGGATATTCGAACAGCGGCTAATCATGATCAGATATGAATATTTGACAAATGTAGTATAGAACTTGATATAATACACTTGCACCTCGCTCGGCGCAGCTTCAATATTGTACAGTACTACCCCTGAATCAACTGGCCTGATAATACATTGTCTAAGAAGGTATGACAAGGAAACAAAAAGCAAAACACACTCTCTCTCTAAATTCTATCAAGTAGTGATTTAGTGTAAGAGTGCAGGTCATGTAGCGACACCATTTCCCGGAGATTGTCCAGTCGCCGACATTGAACTTCCAGTTTACTTTCTCTCTTCCACGATTTCCCAAGGACAACTATCACGGGATACCCGAGTAAATCAGCATCTTTAAGTTTCCATGCAAGGTTCTTCTCTCTGTCGTCAACTATCGCATCAACAACGCCGGACTGGCTTTCGGCAATAGTATCGTACACTTGTTCGGCTTCCTTCTCCAGTCCCTTATCCGGTACAATAATAACCTCAAAGGGCGCAATGGCCCTCGGCCAGTTAAGTCCCCTAGAATCTGCCAGGGTATCCGCGACAGCGGAAATCATCCGTGAAACACCAATGCCATGACATCCCATTTCAAGGGGAACTGGGACGGTTTTCGATTTGTCCGAGGTTGCGTCGACAGTTCTCGCACTATCCGCAAGCAGATTTGATGGCACGGCTACGGAAGCATTGAGTACTTTGCTATATCGAGTTCCAAGATGGAATGTATGGGCAAGCTCAATGGCGGTGTGTGTTTCCATGGAATGTTCACCACACTTGGAACATCGGTCCCCGGTCACGGCGCTGATGCAATCGAGCTTCGTATCTGTGCCCGGAAATTGACGAAGAACTGCGTATTGTGGGTTTAGCTGTTCCAAAGCTTCCATACTCTGCCCAGCTGGGAGAGGAGGGCGATCATAAGGGCGCACGCGGTGGTCATAAACATCCAAAATCGTAGATTTGGGGTCCTGCTCCTGCATTCTGGCTATGTTTTGCCATTTTACTAACGGGCTAGTTACTCCTGTATCGAGCTGTATTCCAACTGATCTCGCGATTGCTCTAATAGCATGCGAGTTGACCTGGCGTTCAACTGGTTCGGATTGGCCTTCCTGTATCAAGTATTTCGGATAGAATACTCTTACAAGAGTTTTCCCATCCCCTGAGATGCTCGTCCACATGTCGGTTGAAATCGCAGGCGCTTGTTGGGGCCCTAGCCCATCAGACCCTTTATCCTGAATCGGGTCTGTAGAGAGCTCTGCAGTGTCATTGTACGCTTTGCCATCGGAAAGCTCTTCGTTGTAGACATGGCGGCAGCTGGAACAACTAATAATAGCATCCTCGCCTTTCGGATTGGGCAGATGGAATTCGTGGCTTAGGCTTCCTCCCATATTGCCTGAGTCAGCTGTGGCCACAATGTAAGGTACCCTGAGCTCATCGAAGAGCCGCACATATGCCTCTTTTACTGCGGTATAAGACTTTATTGCGGCCTCCGAGCTGTAGTCAAATGTATAGAGATCTTTCATTATGAATTCTCTGCCGCGAAGTAGCCCCTGTCGCGGCCTAGGCTCGTCCCGATACTTTCTACCTATACATCAGACAGTTGAACATTAGTAGTTCACAATGAATTTATGATGAGTAGAAACTCACTGATTTGATACACTCGTAATGGAAGGTCTCTGTATGAGTTCACAGCGCCTGCTACAAGGGTGGTGATTTCTTCCTCGTGGGTCGGAGCAAGCAGAAACCGCGCATCTTTTCTATCCTGAAATTTGAAAAACTAAAGATTGCTGTCTCAGCTGTGCCTCGAATAATGAGTTGTTAAACTGTAAATACCTCTGAATCCTTTTTGAGTCTTCCGGATCTCTCCCATAAGGCCTGGGAGGTTATGGATGATAAAGAAAGCTTCGATGCACCTTTCCGTCACGTAAACATATTGAGCAGTCAAAATCAAAGACAGCTAGAAAACTTACCAACACTCCGCATGTGTTTATCAATCAGACGCTCGAGTTTCTCCTGTACTCGAAGCCCAAGTGGAAGCATATGAAATACCCCTGAATAGGCCTAGGAAAGAGGGTAAGTCAGAGAATACAGGAGCAGAGCACCAGATCTCACCTGACGCAGGAAGCCACCCTGGATCAATAGATCATTCGAATCTAAAAAGAATTGGTTAACTTGCGTTCTCCTAGTTTTCGAAGGGGGTAATATGCATACCTTGAGTCCCCGACTTTTTGGTAATTCCCCCGGTGGGAGTCCAAAAGCCCGAGAGCCGATTTCTCCCATCATTCTTTATATCAATTAGTTCAACAAGGTTCCGCCAGGGACAGTGAATGATGCACAGATAACATACATGAAATCTGCATGGGCGCAATTGAGAAAGATACGATGGTACGATAGGGGATCGACGAAGATGCCCGACTCTGGGAAACAACGCGATGTTCATAGAAAAAGATGTTAAAGAGTATCGTAATAATCAACCACAATGCTACCACGAACATATATATGGAATACAAACAACTGAAAATGTGCAATATAAATTTGTATATTTGAAGCTGTTGTTCTTTGATGTTTCTCCACCGAAAATTCAATGGTCCGTGCGTTGCGCCGGGCTGTCGGAGAAACCCATTCCGGGACTGGGCCCAATATCAAAAATAATTTTGGATTCGAAGAAATGAGAAGAAGGGAAGATATCACATCGCGATTCCTGTGCGCTAGTCAGCCACAGAATATACAATGACGAAATCGAAGAAGGATAGACGATCCTCCGCGAATGAGGCTACAATTACAGCCGCGGAAACTCCTGCCAACCCTCCCGCCCCAAATGGCGATTCGGTTCCCGACTTCTCGGCGGGCGTCCTAGCCAACTTAACGAAGCGCATCGAGCAGCGTTTACAGGGACAGGACGGTGCGGAAACAAAACCGGAGAAGGCGAAAAAGGCTCCGGTGAATGATGCGAAAAAAAAGAAAGACGCGCGCCCACAGCCCGAAGCTAAGCCGGACAACAATAAAGGAAAGAAACGGGACAGAAATGGCGAAGTTATTGGTCCCCAGAAAGCTGCAAAGGGAAAATCAGCACCCAGAGAAGAAAGAGAAGAACAGGGAGATACATTAGAAAATGAAATATATGCGATTGGCGGGAGTAAGGAAGATTACGACCTTCTTGCCGGCGTCGACTCCGACTCGGAGATGGAGATTTCTGAGGATGGACCAACAAAGCAGAGTGGGAAGGGGGGAAGTGAAAAGGATCTTCGCGACGATATTGAGAGGATGCTGAAAGGCGGTAACCCCTCTTCGGCACCGAAGCCTGCGACCAAGAAGACGCCTGTTGCGGAAACGACTCCGAAGCCGTCGAAAGAAGCCTCAAAGAAAAATGCCACCAAAAAGCAAGTCCAGCAAGAGGAAGCTGTTCCTAAGAAGCAGGCCCAGTCGCAAAACTCACGGTTATCCAATTTGGTTAGTTCTATTCCCTGTAGCCCTCCTTCTCGTTTAAGACTAACATGTTCTTAGGCAATTGACCCTCGACCCGATTGGTACACCATACCTTTACCTGCGATATCTGTTGAACCAAAAAAGAACAGTGGAATCGCCCGGCATATCTTAGACCGCATTCGAGAGTATGCTACCTCGCTACTTGAGGCTGAAAACCAAGCCTTTGCATCCTCACAGCAATCCTCCTCTTCCCATAAATTCTACTCTACCATCGTTTCTTCCGGAACTCTAAGCGACAAAGTGTCCGCCTTGACATTAGCCGTCCAGGAATCACCCCTACATAATACGAAAGCATTGGAGAATCTTATTGGCCTCGCGAAGAAGAGGAGTCGAGCTCAAGCCGTTGAGGTCCTCAGATCCCTGAAGGATCTGTTTGCTCAAGGCACTCTTCTCCCAAGCGACCGCAGACTAAAATCGCTAGCAAACCAACCAGCGTTGTTGGCTGCTTTTGAAGGTATTCCTGGTAACTGGACTTCAGCCAACCCTTTACCCAATGGTTTGGACAAGACCCATCTCATCGTTTGGGCATTTGAGGACTTTATGAAGGAACAATATTTTGAAGTACTGAAAATTCTCGAAGTCTGGTGCAATGACGAAATCGAGTTTTCTCGATCCAAGGCAGTAAGTTACGTCTACGAACTGCTCAAAGATAAACCTGAGCAAGAGTCCAATTTGTTGCGCCTTTTGGTCAACAAACTCGGCGATCCAAACAAAAAGATCGCTTCTCGGGCGTCTTATCTTTTACTTCAACTCGAACAAGCCCACCCCTTGATGAAACCAACTGTCATATCCGCAGTTGAGTCCGACATACTCTTCCGTCCAAACCAAAGTCAGCACGCAAAGTACTATGCAATCATCACCCTCAACCAGACAGTTTTGAGCAGCGGTGAGGAGAGCGTCGCATCTAAACTTCTCGATATCTATTTCAGTCTTTTCGTTGCCTTGTTGAAGCCTGGCAAGGATTCAGCCAGTCATGCTGAACATAAGCATGGCAAACATGACCACAAGAACAAAAAGCGTCACAGTGGGCCCCCAATTGCGAAAGGCGAAGCTCAAGAAAACGAGTTGCGCGAAAAGTTGACTGCCGGTGTTTTGACTGGCGTCAACCGCGCTTACCCGTTCACTAGTTCTGACGTTGACAAGTACGTTTATCCAATCCGTATAAGCAAATTTCGTTCATTGTTGCTTACGTCCCTTTTACAGGTTATCAAAACACATCGACACATTATTCCGCATCACACATTCCTCAAATTTCAACACCAGTATTCAGGCTTTGATGCTCATCCAACAATTGTCGTCTTCTCACCAAGTGTCGTCTGACCGCTTCTATCGTACGCTATATGAGTCCTTGCTCGATCCTCGAATAGCTACATCATCAAAACAATCGCTGTACCTAAATCTACTATATAAGTCGCTAAAGGCCGATCTAAACGTGAAAAGAGTCAAGGCTTTCGTGAAGCGGCTTGTTCAGATCCTAGGGCTACATCAACCCTCCTTCATTTGCGGAATCCTCTATCTGATAAGGGAGTTAGAAAAGTCCTTCTCAAGTTTATCGACTCTTATGGATGAGGCTGAAAACGTTGAGGATGACGATGAGGAAGTCTTCAAAGATGTCCCTGAGGATGGGGAGCAGGCTGCCGGACAGTCTGCAGACCAGGCAGAGAAGAAAGCCGAACACCGATACGATCCGCGCAAAAGAGATCCTGAGCACAGCAATGCTGACAGAAGCTGTCTCTGGGAATTAGTACGTACCCATAAACTTCGTCTCAAAAGTGTTTTGACAATTGTAGCTAACAGCGATAAAGCTCCCCTACCTTTCTCACTTCCATCCATCGGTTTCCGTCAATGCTTCCCACCTCCTTGACCACAGCACCATGTCCGGGAAACCAGATCTTTCGATACATACCCTCACCCACTTCTTGGACCGATTCGTCTACCGCAATCCCAAGGCTTCCCCTAGCATGCGTGGTGCTTCAATTATGCAGCCCCTTGCTGGCGGCGAGAGCAAGGGCTTGCTAGTCACTTCTGGAGGAGCGGCCAAGGGCCAGGAACCAGTGAACAAAGAAGCCTTCTGGAAAAGACAGAGCGACGAAGTTGCTGCCGAAGATGTCTTCTTCCATGAATACTTCAATCGCATGGATAAGGACCACACGCGCAAACTCAAGTCGAAAAAGAAGTCTGCTGGTCGTGGTAAGGATGGGGAGGATGAGAGTGATGGGGAGGATGAGATCTGGAAGGCGCTTGTGCAGTCCCGACCAGAATTGGAGGGTGCCGGTGAGAGTGACGATGATATTGATATGGATGATTTGGCGTCTGCTATGGGAGATGAGGATGAGGAAGGGAATCTTGATATGGATATGGATATGGATGATGTGGAGAGTGGGGATGATGAGGGTGTCATTTTCAATGACGAGAGTGACAGGAGTGAATATGAGGTGGAGAGAGAGAAGACACAGCAACGTAAAGGAAAGGAAGAGAAAGCTGCGGACGGAGGAAGTGATGATTTCGAAGGGTTTGAGGACGAAGATGCATTTGAGATGGATGTGTCTGATGAAGATGCCTTCCGTGATAGTGATGAAGATGTGCCTTCTGATTTGGACAATGGGGTTGAAGAGCTCCTTGCTGAAGCGTCTGGTAAAGGAGGCAAGTCTACGAGTCGGCAGAAGAAGAGGAAGCTCAAGCAATTGCCTACGTTTGCTTCTACGGAGGATTATGCGGCTTTGTTGGCTGATGACGATGCTGACGATGGCATGTGATTTGTTTCCTCTATTGTGGTTTTCGTGAATGCGCTTCTTTGCGTTCGGCTGGTATGTTTGAATAGATCATCAAAATATAAAATGTCATTTATAATTCCACAGGATCTGAAAACTTGTTTAATTCGAACTCATTCTTTTTGGAGATCAAAATTATATACATACAGCCTCTAGAGACAAGCTACAAGGTTGACCTCAGGAGACCTGATTGATGGAATTCTAGCAATATAGGTGCTGCCCCTTATAATATTAGACGTCCTTTGACCACCTACTTATTCAACATTACCTTAGACCAACCAGATCCAAATAAAAGTCAACAAAAACGCTGGGTCACCTTTCGAACAATAACGGTCACATAAACCGTGGATTCCTATCTCAATGAGATCAATGCAACCCTCCCAGCGTAAGTCCAGGAAATCCCAACTCATGCCGCAAGTGCTTGCATAGCAACTCATCCCTCTTTTCAGATACATCACCGCTTCCCTTTCCATCTAGCTCCTCCTTCCTTAGCCGCGCTTGAATGACAACACATGCCTCCGCCCACGCAGAGGTAGTCCCCGCCAACCCTTCAAAAAGGCTATACGGGCTATCCGGCATACGGAATTGGAGTTCCTCCTGGGACCCCCGACGATGAAAAGGTGGAGTCTTCTGCGCGAACAACAAGAACGTCAGAGCCCTCGACAGGAAATAATCTGGCGTCAGTTCCTCCTCTTCTGGCGGGACGACCTTGGTTCTATCCTTGTAAGCGAGCTTCGCCTGGACCATGCTTTCATTGCCGTACTCAAAGCTATCATGTAGCATCAAAAAGGGCCAGGCGTTTCCGGCGATACCGTGGCACAGTCCGCCGCCCTTCGCCAGCAGTCCGTGTTTCCAGACTTGTTCACTGCCTAGGCGGATAGCTTTGTCCCAGTCCGGTTCCCAAAATGAGCGGGTTATTTGGGGGTTGTTTCTTGCTTGGGCAAGAAGGATGAGGAGGCCTGGTGAGCCATGGCAGATTTGGACGTAGGGGACATGGCGGGAATGGGCGGGGAGTGATGAAGGGAGACTTCCGCCATTCTCAATGCTAAGTTTGCAGAGGCCACTTATGGTTTGGGCGATGATGGGTAGATGGCTAATGGTGCCATCGTCGAGTTCATCGTGTTTGCAGGCAAGGAGGATGGACAAAATACCGGCTAAAGCAATGCTGAGCTATATTTTTTCCACACAAATACAAGTTCCCACTTACCTATTCCGTGAACACTGATTTTTTATAGCTTAAGTCAGTATATGCCGCGCGCAGCACATGCAGTGAAAAGAGTCATAGTACTCACGCTCCGGCATAATATTTATCATGCCACGGCCACATAAGCGGCAAGCAACCCTGTTGTCCATGCAAGTTTTGATATTCGCTAGCGCCGACCTTTCCAGTATCGATGATAGCAGTTACAATTTTCGGAATCATCGTGAATACTGGAGTTAGTGTTACAGTGTTCTCCTCATCATCAAGGCATAATTGTCGGATGTACAAAATCGCCCATAAGAGGCCAACACGTCCGTATAATGGCTCATCGCCTCCTAAGATGGTTCCCTGTTGCAGTGCGAGCTCGGCAGCTCCTTGAAGATCACCAACCTCACTTGAAGAGACCGTCTTTCTGGAAGACCCAGCAATAGTGGCTAGGACGCGGAGGACAGAAGCACCAAGCGTTGCGGAACCCAGAGGTGACAGCCGTCCAGGTCGCAAGTGGCTGGTCCCAGATGCAGTCTGATTGATTCTTGAAGTAGCACCCTTATGAAACTCAGATGCCAGAGACTGGATATCATCCTTATCAGCGATATAACCAGCCTGCTCCTCTAATCGGAGGAACATGAGCGCAATGCCTATTTGGAATGTTCAGCTCAAATTTGCTCCTGCATGCATATAGCAGACCAAAACACGTACCAGAGACCCCACTATACATGGTTCCAAAGGCACTGCTGTCGTCAGGGCGCGGTTCAGGTTCATTCTGCTTGATAATTACTGTGGCGCGTTTCACGGCGTCGCGCAGCTCAACAAGCACCTGCTGGAGCTTCTCCTTCTCCAAGCCGATAAGCTGAAGCTCATTCTCATAGTACTGCGGGGCCATGATGGGATTTAAGCTAAAACCGAGGCACTGTAAACTGTTCAATTTTCTACCTAGCGGTGTCAATGTTTTTCTTGAACTAGATGATGCTTCAAAGATGGATCCTGTTTTGTAGGGACTGACTACCATGACGTCACCATCAATCTTTCGAGACTCGACGATGAGTTCACAAGCGCAAAAGTATCATCCAGCCCTGCCTGGACAGAGTTTACGGGGACGTGGTGTCCGAGGAAAGCTAAACCAAACCCCGCTGTTTGCGTTCACTGCCTGGGTAACTTGCCGAGACACACCTAAGCTCCGGACTTTTCGTGCCAAAGACAGTCAAGCCCCTTATTAGCCCCTGCGTAGCGCAGGGTGCATTTGAGTTAGGAGTCTCCGGCACCAGGATATGACAGAGGCGGCTAGGAGGTTATGTAGAAAAATCAGGATTGACATCCTACAACCCACCACAGCACTCTTCCCCTGTGTCTCAGAAGATCAAAGCCCTTATATTCCAATTGCCCAGGAACGAGGAAACTGCATGGGTTGACCTCTCGAATTTTGGTTTAGCAGGTGAGTAGTGGCACCCTGAGCTGGATTCTAGTCTGCATCTCAAAAATGTCTATAAAAACGACGCCGAGTCTGCGGTTCAAACAATATCACCCACGGCCGCGTGATTATGGGCCACGTCAATTTGGTCCCATTGACCATTTGCTTGGGTTCATTTAAGAGCGTTCCCTTTTGGCAAGATGGGATCGTTTTCAATGAATATCTACCTGACGGTACGTCTTTCCAGTGAACTAATTCTTCCACAGGCCCCTTTCCCTTCTTCCCAACTCACACATCCAGACATGCCCTGCCCCGCTACAGTCCATAGTCTACCGAGGCGCAACGGACAAAATTCCTCCCCTATACGGAAGTCAAACTAGCTCAGTCCTGGTAGTTATCTCTTCTTTCTCACCGAACTTATGGAATAGAGAAAGTTAAGAGAAGGAAAAGTGCACCAAACTTACATCTATCTTCATTTACTTGTACTGCAGCATGTATATATGCCGTTGGCTTCATAGGAAGGGAGTAAGCACTCGGTATTGCGAACAGTTTGCTCCTTCCGCCAGTAGATGATCCTATTAATTGCGCAGAGAGATAAGCAACATGCCAAATGGTGTAACTTACGACACAGAGGGCGCTGGCGCTAATGACTGCAATTATAGGGAGGAGTGAATGACTGAGAATCGCATTTTGCACGAGACTGGACAAGGTTGGGCCTTGAGTGCAACTATATAAAAGAGCCTTAGGTGATAGATGTGGATGATGGCGGAAGTTTGGGTTTGAATTCTTCTCTTTCCTTGGGCAAACAGAGTAGGAGGCTGTGGGATATTGACGGGTTATGCGTGCTATTTATGCCTTTTGCGTCAGGAGCGCTCCGGAGAACTCTCTTGGTTCCCTACCCTTTTGCTCGCGCCGGCTACTTTTGTCTAAATTTTGGTGTGCCACAGTGCATTGGATACTGAATTGTGACATTAGGGATTGCCATCCTATCACTCAGCAGAATTTGGGCCCAGAGACTGCTGCACGAAGGATTGTCTTTTGAATCATTATATGCGCCTGTCAATAGAGCGCTGCGCTGGACAGTGATGGTGGTAACCTACCATGGATTGTCTTCCCAACACTCATCCCGACTCCCACTTTAGTGACAGGACTTGTTGCGTGGAATATTATCCCCGAGACCTAAGTAACGCATCCCTATTTGAGGGCAGAGCGCGTGGCATGAAGGATTGGCAGTACTTTGACAGGTATGAAATCATTTGGAGCTCGCACTAGCAAAAGCTTGGATGTATGATGTCTGTAAAGAGGCTATCAGACTTTCCGCGTGGTAATCGCTACTACCCTGTGGTTTTCAATAATACCAACACCATGGAAGAAAGTATAAGCAGGGTTAAAGACTATGTTAGAACTCTGGAGTTCTCTGTGCAGTCATGGAAATGTGGATGTCAACTGAGTTAGTATATTTTTCAATCTGATGCTCACTGTTATATCAAATATCAATGTCTGGTGTACGGAGACATAGCTTCGGGAGTCTTTTATTAGGTTTTACCCTTTCTTAGCTTCTGCTTAGCTCGCTTTAAGAGTCCGCATTCAACATGTTTTCAATTTGAGTTGTTATTGTTATCGTTATTTGACAATTCAAGAGCGAAGTGCTGTCAAGCACTGCCACGGGGGGATGGTTGATGTTGATACTGCACTAAGCCTTTTTGAGACGAAAGGATTTAGCGGCCCCGGGGCTGAATTAGGGTTCCTTAGTCAGCCAATGATATCTGTCTCCTGCTTGGCTCTCTTTCCCCTGAAGGCTGGAGAAACACCAAAAATAGCATGTTGATGCGGGCGAGACCCACGAGGGGCTGTGAGCACTGAGTTGTCTGTTGTCAAGCTACGACAGAGACAGGGAGAAGTTGCAGAGAGACCAGCATTGGCATCCTACTACTGCAGCCCATCATGCGCTACAAAAGGCAGCGTTTTCCCTTGGTGTGGTTGAGCCCTAGTACTGATATCCCAATTCGGCGGAAATTGCAGTCGCCGCTCTATCAGACCATTCAACTCAATCATGGAAGACTCTAAATATGATGAAGAAGATATTGACCAGATGTGGAGGGAGGCTCTGGTGGAATTCCACAAGCTCAGTGGCTACGACCCTAAAAAGTTCACGGGAGAGCTTAGCGTCGGTGATGTGATAGGGAAGATTGGCCAGCAAAAGGAGAAGGACGAGAAGAAAGCTGCGAAATACAGCAAGGCAAAGCGAGTTCTGGATAAGACCTTGACCTGCATACAAACCCTAGGAAACATCGCTGCCCAGGGAGCTTCCATGGTATGTAGGAGCCCAGGACTGGCAGAGCCTTTATAGGATAATCAATTATCTAAGTTGACTCTGTTTGTTTGTTTAGGTATTTGGTCCCTCTGCTCTGTGTTTCAATGCTGTATCGTTTCTTATCACTACTGCGCGAAGCTACAGCAAGATATTTGCTGGTATCGCTGAGCTTTTTGAACGTATCTCCGCTTTCCTCGAACGATTCGAAGTCTATGTGAGATCCAAGTCTCTGGGTGTTGAAATAGATATTCATCTGAGGAAAATAATTCATGAGCTTCTCCGGAGCTTCATGCGGATATGTGCCTTGTCAATCAAAGTCTCAAGGGAAAATAAGTTTCTCTTAGCTTTGGAAGTCTTCAGCTTTGGAAGCGACAAGGGCGTCCAAGCTGAGCTGGATAATCTCGAGACGCTAGTTCAGCGGGAAACAGGAATGAGCGTCGCGTTAATTCTAGAGTCCGCCAAAATTACAGAAGGAAAAGTCACTGCCGGGTTCGCAGAAACAAGAGGGTCCTTGCAAAACCTGGACGGGAAGGTCGATGGCGTGACAGGACAGTTGAGCTCCGTCTCAAATATCTTGCAGAGACGCGAGAACGCAGACAGAGCTAAAGAGTCTGACAGTATATCCAAGAAGAATCGCGAGAAAATAAAGCAAGCGCTCAAAATCGAAAAAGAAGCTTGGCGTAACGATCAAGAAGAGTTCATGAGAACTCGAGTCCCATCGACAGGACAGTGGCTGCTAGAGGATCCCCAATTCACTGCATGGGTCGACGGCAAGGATGAAGTCGGTCCGATTCTTGCTCTGGAGGCAAAGCAAGGCTTTGGAAAGAGTTACCTTTGTTCTGCGGCCATTCGCCATTTATCTCACCTTCCCGGAAACCACGTATCGCGCATGTCCGTTGCGTATTACTTCTTTCAAAATGATAACAAGGACGAACAGGCGGTTAACAAAGCGCTAAGGGCAACGGTATGGCAACTTACACACAACGATGTGGTTTACCAAAAGTCTGCTGCTGCTGCCTGTGATAAGCCTGAGGAATTTGGAAATTCTCTAGAGCTGTGGAAGCAATTGGTTTTTTACTTTTCCGCCAGAACCGAAGGTACCTTCTTTATTATCCTCGACGGTGTTGATGAGGCTGAAACGGAGACGGGTCATCCGCTATTGAAAATCCTTAGGGATATCACACTAATTGCTCGGGAGAAGCGGCCGATGGCTATTAGAGTGCTGCTGACCGGCAGACCTAGAGCTTTCGTGCAAATCAAACATGATCCGGATATTTCAATGTCATCTATCGATTTAGGGAGCAAAAACAAAGACGACATTGTCAAATATATCGATGCGCGGATGGACAACATGGAAATATTAAGGAGGTCGGACCAACCAGACATCAAGGAACTGAGGAGTCGCATCCTTGCCGGGCTAACAGATGGTGCCGGGGGCGATTTCTTCAAGCTGAACTACATGCTCACGGATATTAGCAAAAAAAGAAGGAGGAAAGAAATCGAGGAAGTATTGGAGCATGCGGGGGAGGATAGATTGGACACGATCGCTCGTGAAGTTGAGCGATTAAACAGTACACTTGGCGAGGAGGATATCCAAGACCTCAACGACCTTCTGAGCTTCATAATCATCTCGAAGATACCTTCGTTCATCGAATTACTCGAGGCTATTCTTTACGTTAAGAATGGTGATGGATCGCTTGTGCCTCTTGAAGAGCAGATTCGAGACAAGTACGCTGCCTTTTTGGAAGTAGGACCCAACCAGATAGTTTCGCTTACATCGGATTCTATTATCGACTACTTTCGTCGAGAATCCTCCCGCGAGCAGGATGTCACGACCGGGGGGTCTAGCTCTGTGCTTCACGAGGCAGAGGTTGCGATCATACGTCGATTCCTACGGAATGTCTGTGATGAGGAGTTGTTCAACAAATTCGGGTTTGAAGAGTTTTTCAAACGCAAACTTGGCAACAAAACTGCTTCTATTCACGTCGATTTGGATCGCGCCAAAGTCGATATTCTCACGACCTGTCTTAAAGCCATCTTTAATGAGCGCGATGGCAAAACAACTGCCTTAGCCAACTATACTTTGGGACTCCTCGCGGATCATCTTGATGATGTTGACTTGGCGCTTACGCCTCCCGGGCCAAAAGGTTATATCGGCTCACTTCTTATAAAACTTTTCAGAGAAAAAGAATACATTGAATTTTGGTATCTAGATCCTAAAAGGTCGGGGACGTGGCATTCGTGGGTCGAAGATGATAAAAATGTAAATATTACGATGAAATGGTTCAAAGACTCTGCTGTTGTGAAAGGTCTTTCGGAAGACGAACGACAATGGGTCAATGGCTTAACATCAAATTCGAAACCGGATGATGATCTTCTCAGGCCGACGGCTAAGGTACTGGCCGAGAATTGGCTACGGCGTCCAAATTGGGACGTCAAATGTCAGGTCCTTTGGCTCGCAAATTACGTTTTCAAGGTATGTATTCTACCTGTAATAATATTGATGGGTGGACGTAAACTGACACCAATAATATAGATGAAAAGTCGTATTGATGGATCGGCACGAAGGACCGTTACTGACTTTTGGACATTAACCGAGGAGGACCTTTTGGAAGTAGAAAACTGGGCACAGTCTGAGTTGAACGTTTCTGAAAAAGACCATTTATGGGCTGTGCAAATAGCACACACCCACGGGGGCTTTTTTTTGCGGAAGAAATTCCTTGAGCTCAGCATTGCTGCTTGTGAACAGGATTCTGAAAGCTGGCGAGCACAGTATTGTCTCGCTCGAGCATATGGCGACAACTTCGATTATACGAAGGCATTAGAAGTCCTGGCCAGGGTTGCCGAGAAATTCCGAGCTAACACAAAGCTCATGGAAGAAGAGGGAGATTTCTTTTACTCAGAAGTACTTCATTTACAGGGCACATGGTATCGCGAAATTGAAGATTATGACGCTTCCGTAGCAGCTTTTATGGAAATCAGCGCCCAACAAACGAACAATTACTGGAATTTACGTTTCATCACCGACGTGTTATACAAGCAAGGAAAATATGCAGATATAATAAGCCATCTGCATGGTTTGAAATCACAAACGGATTCCGATGAATTAAACCGCTTGTTTATGGCGTTCGAGTATCAGGCGACAAATTCGACTCACAACCAAATGGTTATTGACGCCGGTCGACGATCAGGTCAGTTGAAAGTCGTCAAAGAGATGTACCAATCCACTATACGAAAATTAACGTCAGGTTACATGAGCCCGATCTCCCTCTCTTCACTCCGTCATTGGTATAGTTTTGCGCTGTGTCGATTCCCAGAGTCCGAGAGCGACCGCGAGGAGGCAATCAATATCCTGGAGGACGATACTAGGCAGAATCTAACTACTGATAAAGAGGCCTTGATCGACGTGGGAACCGTTTGTTATTTGGCGTCTATCTACTTTGAACAAGCTAGAGAAGCAGGCTTTGATGGGCCTAACGCAGAGAACTCACTCAAAAAACTTCAGCATCTTTACGGACTAGGCTCGCATCACGATTACCTAAACACCACACTGGCTATTACCCTGGCAAGGTGTTACCTCCTGATGGGCAAGGAAGAACAAGCCAGAGAGACATTGAAGAGGGAAGTCAAAACTGGCCTTGATCTCCTCTCGGACGAGGACCCTGACAATGACTTTCAAGGTTACCAAAAACTGGCGACCACATTCCACCATATCAATGACGATGTCAATTCACTAGCCGCGTGGTGGTTGTTAGGTCCTAGCATGGACGAATCTGAGGAAAGAAATCAGACGGAGGAATCTCAGAACCAAAAGGATGTAGTTGGAAAACAGACGCCGGATGCAGAAGATGAAGTCGAATCTCAAGATGAGGATGGCCGGCCTGGTAAAGAAGCTGAACGTATCACATCAGCCAGGGAATTGGAGGATGACGAAAAATCAGATATCGCGGGGCTGCAACTCCCTAACGAGAAATCCGATATCTCAGAAACCGAAGACGAGAATGCTTCCATAGCGTCCCAAGATCTTGAACCACTACCTGCTGTAACAGTCATTGATGACCAAAAAGTGTCGATCTTTTGCAAGGGCGACTTCGACTGCAACCTTGCCTGGTTTCATGCATTTGACGTATATGTCTGCAAAGACTGTGCGGACGTATATATGTGCAGGGATTGCATTGAAAAACATCGTGCCGGTACTATAAGCTGTAGCTTGCATGACGGCATCTGTAACAGTTCTCATGAGTTTTTGTATGTGCCCATGCATGACTGGGACGAAATTAGGAGGGCACCCAAGGGCCATGTGAAGGCCAACGGAAAATTCATGCCCATTGCAGATTGGTTGAACAACATTCGAGCTGAATGGGGCTTTGCTGTGGCGGGAGTGGGTGAGGTGAGCAAGGGAGAGAGCTTGAAGGTAGAGGAATGATGACGTGGGGATTTTCTTTGATAGTAGGGCCATTGCAGACCTTTCGATTTTTAAAATTAACCGCCCGAAGTATTGGCCTTTTATTGTTAATGCGGTTCCAAGCTATATGTTCAAGTTATGTGCTTGATCCTAGCTAGCTGTTCAATTGATGTATCTACTGCGCTCTGGCGGGTTTCCTGGTTCCCTCGCTTTGGACGTGCCTCGAGTGTCATACTAGTAGAATATATCCCGAAGATGCATAAATTTGTACCGTGATATCATTTTTGATTTTGTATTTCATAGAAATGTATAAGTCCAAAGTTGAAACCCCTGAATGACTTTCAATGACCCAGCTTATTCTAGGGCACGAAATGCGGTCACCTGATCTATGAGTCCAGACTCCGCATGTACGGGGGAGTTGCAAGATGGTTTTCAAGCTATCTTGAAGCCTTGAATGTATAGCTTGCAACAGCTTTATCAAAGTAACCCATTCACAGTAACTTGGTTGGCGATGGCTCAACTGCAGACAGGGCCTTGAAGAACTATTGCGTCACTAGCAACGATCAACAAGCCCTGGGCCTGAGCAACGAAGCGTGAGATAAATAACTATCACATACGCGGCTTTCTATGGGTGCCACTACTCCGTACATCTAGAGGGAAATATGAGACCATGTGGGAGACAAGATTGGCCATCTCCGCGGTCCAAACATCGCGCCAGATCGCAAGATCAAGGGTCTGTTGAGGGGTCACATCGATCGTCTGCTGCAACTTTTGTTAGCAGATTGGCCAGCACCAATGGAGATGACTTCCAGCCAGAGAACAATCCTTGCCAACCTATTGTCAACAAAGCTCATATTTTGGTCCTTTCTGCTCCGCAGTCTTTTGCCCTGCCTAACGTCATGCTGCATGTGGGGAACTGCGAACGTGTGACACCGCTCGTTTTTTTCGACTAGACGTATAGCTATCCACAAAATCACCGTGATCGTGGCATTCTTTGAATCGTCTTTATCAGCCCTCATTAGAAACAATGAGGCGAGGTCTTCGCGGTTCCTTCCTTGGCCGCTGGTGCATTTCTTGTTGCGCCTGCCTCAAGTATTATCCTCAAAGGAACAACAGGGCATCGGATTTTGAGTACTTCAGATCTATCCTCTACTTGTACAAACGGCCAAACAGACTTCTTTTCATGCCAGTCATCTCGGCAGCCAATTCAGCTTTTATTCTTCGTCCGCCCTCCACCTCAAAGGGACTATCTGCTCGATAAAATGGCGGGAGATCTCGAGTCTGGTAGTTTTACACCGTTGGCCAGGGACGATAACTGCGTATATTTCGGTGACGACTACAGCGATGATGGAAGTGCTGGGATTCTAAAGAGCCCAGAACGGCCACGGATAGGACGCAGAATCTCCACTGGATTGGTTCCATCCAACTCAAATACGTCGTTGAGAGATACCGTTCTGAAGCAGGTGGAGTCAGAGGCTGGCAATTCTATCAAGTACCGCACTTGTAGCTGGCAAAAGGTGCGTTATATATCACTAAAGCGGTACAGACATGGAAGATGTGGAAAATGCTACATTGGCGAAACTCCTGCTCTTTGTAAGGGAAGGGTATTGACACTAATAACTCTTGTGTTATAGACTGCTGCTCTCCTTTTCTCGGAATATATCTGTCTTGCAATAATGTCGTTTCCGCACTCTTACTCGGTGCTTGGACTTGTCCCTGGTCTAGTTTTGACCATCCTTGTTGCTGCGGCGGTGTTGTACACATCGTTGATCATTTGGTATGTTGGAAATAACCATCCTGCAACGGGAAAACACCCCGATAACAGTTAACGCCATGCTCAGGCAGTTCTGTCTTCGACATCCCGAAGTTCGAGACGTCTGTGATATCGGACAATATCTCTTTTGGAATTCGGAGATTGCATGGTATCTTACAGCAGTAATGTTCTTGCTCAACAATACTTTCATACAGGTAGGTGTCTCCCGTTTTGACTTGCGAGGAAAGCAATAGAGAGGTTGTTCCCAACTAAAGAGTTTATGTGACTTTAGGCATTGCATTGCTTGGTGGGGGCGAAATATCTTAATACCATGACCAACCACGGTACTTGTACCGTGGTATTCGCAGCAATAACTGCTTTCATTTCGTTTCTTTGTTCTCTTCCAAGAACATTCGACACGCTGTCAAAGCTAGCCACTTTGTCTGCATTCTTCACGTTCGTCTCCGTAACACTGGCGACAATCTTTGCAGCAATTGAAACCCATCCAGCCGGCTATAGGCCTAATCCAGACAATGGGGGCGGAAAACCAATTGTTTTGCCCGGGCCTGCTTCGGGAACAACATTTGTTGCCGGAATGGGAGCATTCTTGAATATCAGCTATACTTTCATCGGACAGATCACTCTCCCCAGCTTCATTGCGGAAATGAAAGACCCCAAAGACTTCAATAAATCACTCTATGTCGTCACCATCGCCGAGATCATTGTATTCAGCATCGTCGGTTCTGTCGTTTATGCTTACACGGGCAATCAGTACATGACATCGCCTGCGTTTGGGTCACTAAGTGACAATGTCTATAAAAAGGTGTCATTTTCATTCATGGTTCCGACATTGATTTTTCTCGGCGTTCTATATGCCTCTGTCTCCGCACGGTTCGTGTTTTTCCGTATATTCGAAGGTACGCATCACAAGGGGAATCACACACTTCTTGGGTGGATGTCATGGGGGACAATCCTTGCAGCTACCTGGATTATAGCTTTCATAATTGCGGAGGTCATTCCCTTCTTTTCCGATCTGCTCTCCATTATGAGCTCCCTTTTCGATTCTTTCTTTGGCTTTATATTTTGGGGGGTAGCGTATATACGTATGCGGAGGGCAGATTATGGTCCCGAATTTTATTACAAGAATGGTTGGCGCGGGTTGGCGGGGCTTATTCTAAACCTCGTTATCATCGCAATAGGCCTCTATTTTTTGGGGCCCGGAACATACGTAAGTTAGCAATTATGCTGATAATCCTAGCCCGCCAGATTTTGAGTATGAAGCTAATATGTAGTCATTCTAGGCTTCTGTTATGAGTGTTATTCTCAATTACCAGCAAGGGAAGGTCGGAAGCGCTTTTTCATGTGAGGATAACGGCCTATAGAGGAGCAAATTAAGATGGTTGGCAGTGGCCGGGGGATATTTCTGTTTTATGGATCTGTGGCTAGAATATGTAAATTGGAATGAATAGAACATCACACTCGGCTTTATTTCCCAAGTTCTGCATACAAATTCTATATCCTTCTAGGATCTCCGGTGCTAATGAAAGATGTAGGATGCTGCTTACTAAAGACCTTGCTGAATTCATCTCGTCCGTTTACAATGCAGCATGACGGCGTTGTTTGCAAACAGACGTTTCCATTGAAGCTGGATACCAGGGAACCCCCAAGCCAGTGTTGCCCCGCCCCTTTCTTTAAACTCCATTGTACGCTGCCTTTGAGCCAGGTATATCCAGTCCACTTTCGGGCTGAGTCTCAGCGTTTGCTTTTAGACAGGTGTTCAGTTGTTAGGGGAGGACTCCTGTCTGGTCGGTCCCGGGCTATTGTACTCTTTGGTCGCTTATGTAGCGCCACCTCTCATGCAGACGGAATTGATATTAACCTGCGGGTGAGGCTGTAAAGTGTGATGCGGGGAGTGCATGTTGCGGCAGGGATAAACACCACCCTGGTAACTCCCAAGACCACTACCTTCCACGCTTTTCTCACTATCTTACTTCGGTAGCCTTGGAAAAGCTCGCACTCGGACTCTTCATCCAGGCTTTTTTGTTCGTACAGCCTATCAAGTTGTCAAGTATGGATTTGCTGCAGCGTACTTAGTAACCAATGGTCCTTTATCCACTCTGTCTGAACTACTCCTCCTCTCAAGACGACCTAGAAAGCGACGTTACTCGAGAAGGATGGAAGTGCGATTGCATTGCGGGAAAGAAATATAAAAGAGTGGTGACTGCCCTGGATGTTCAATTATCTCTTTTACCATACTCCGCCCAAAACAATTTTCACACATATCACTCCCAAGATACAGTTTCAGAGCAACGTTACAAGGCAGTCCATCCATCAATTTACCATGCCTTTCAGGTCTTACTGACTAAATCATGTTCAAACGACCAGCAGCCAGCCACCCAAACCAGAATGCATTCCCGGATCTCCGCAGCTGCTTTCGCCTTTGTGCTTTTCTCCCTCCTTCCTGTCTCAGTTCTCGGGGCTAAATGTACACCCGGCGAGTTTAAATGCGGTGACTACCTTGATGGGATATACGTCTGTGACAGCTTGGGGGAGTGGCAGCTATCGTCGAACTGCAGCAGACACCCTTGCTGCAAATACCGGGACGGGCAGCCGTACTGCGCATGCTAAAGTGCTCCCGAGGTATAGAAAAGTAGGTGATGCACATACTCGCCTAATAGTACATATATGTATGAAAGAGTGCTGACGGCAGGTCTTGGTAAAAAGTACAGTAATACTGGATACCTGAGACATAGGGGATGGGTTAAGAAGATGCAACTAGTAGGAGGATTTTGAGGGGAGTAATGCTGTGCCTACCTAGTCAAGACACATTGGTTCAGCCAAATTTAGAATGCAGGCAAAGACGTATTCTGATAACATCCATGTTCATTAAGCAATGCTCAATCATTAGTACTTGTAATCTATTTGATCTTGACTCCTTGAAGAAAATCTTGCACTTTCTGACTTGCCTTCTGAATCGCTCTTTCGAAGATAATTGATTGGAGCAGTCTGCCATCAATCGTCCCCGTTGGGCAAGGTATGAAGGGAAAGCAGGCAAGGCAGACAAGCCATAGAGGCTTTCTTTAAAAATGGTATCTTTCCATAGCAGATGGGCTTCAACAGTAACTACTACTATTACTAGTAGTAGGCTAGTAAGGTAATACTACTCGTAATTAGCGGTTAAAATGCAAACGCCGTAGTGACGTAGGTACAGTACATGTAGCAGCCTCATGCATGCGTGAATAAGCAACTTGCATACAGCATCACCCGGGCCGGATGGCAGAAGTATCGCGATGCAAATTCCTTGACTCTCTCCGAGTGAGATTTTTGAAGTTGTATAGATACATGTAGATATCTTCTACCCCTGACATTGTTATTCCGGGCCGACAATATCCGACAACTCGACCGAGAGCTTATCGCCACGTGACATGCCCTATCAGCCCGAGCCCTAACTCCAACGTCCCGATCCGGCAATTGTGACTTCAACCTCATCGTTCGCTTGTTGTTGAACTGTATACTTACATCCCGCTATCCTGATAATCTATTCGCCATGAAGCCCTTACCTACCCGCTCGCTTTTGAAAGGAGCTACTGGCCCATCGCTAAGGTCTGCTCAGGCGACCCCCGTCATCCGAGCTGCCAATGGCTTCCGGTTATTTAGTTCCCAAACAATCCCCCGAGCTGCTGCTCTCCCCGCCACCGCTATTCGGCCCAGCTTCCAGCCAGCATATTACCTTCGGGGCAATGTCTCTCTCTCGCAAACATGCTCGAGGCGGGCTATGACTTCCGGATCGAAATTGAAGAAGACACAGCTTTATGACCTTCACCGTGCCCACAATGCGAAGCTGGTGCCTTTTGCCGGATTCTCCATGCCATTGGTATACGGCGATTTGACTCATGCGGAAAGCCATCATTGGACCAGAACCAAGGCTAGCTTGTTCGATGTGAGCCATATGTACGTACTGTTATTGCTAAGCAATCCGAACCTACATGAATGTTATTGACAATATTTCTCTTCAAGGGTTCAACACCACATCCGCGGCCCTGGCGCTCTAGACCTTCTCATGAAAGTTACCCCCTCATCCCTTAACTTGCTACACGACAATCGCTCCACCCTCTCCTGCCTTCTGGACAAAGAAACCGGCGGCATAATTGACGACACAGTCATCACCCGCCTAGGCCCCGAATCATTCTACATCGTCACAAACGCCGCCCGCCGCACCGAAGACCTCGAATTCCTGCAAAAGGAGATCGACGAATTCAGAAAGACCCACGACCCCTCCTCCCGCGAATCTGTCATTACCTGGTCCATTCTCGACAGTCGCGCGCTAGTCGCTCTCCAAGGCCCCTCCAGCGCCCCCGTCCTCCAATCCCTGATCACCTCCGGCGAGGCATCCATAGACTCGGACCTCAGCACCCTCCATTTCGGCCAGAGCCGCTCTCTACACCTCAACTTCCCTGACGGCACTCATACCGCCTCCCGCCTCCTCATTTCCCGCACCGGCTACACGGGTGAAGATGGTTTCGAGATCTCCATCCCCACCGACGCCGACCCAGACCTCCCCACCAAAGTCTGCGAGCTACTACTCTCAGTAAGCGACGTGCGCCTTGCAGGTCTAGCTGCCCGCGACTCCCTCCGCCTCGAAGCTGGCATGTGTCTGTATGGCCACGACATAAGCACTGCCACAACGCCTCCCACCGCCGGCCTGGGCTGGCTCGTGGGGAAAGACCGACGCGACCCTTCATCGCCCGCTGCAAACTTCAACGGCGCCTCAGTCATTCTGCCGCAGATCGCATCCCCGGCAAATACCCTCAAGGAACGGCGGGTTGGCTTGACGATTGAGTCTGGGGCCCCTGCTCGTGAAGGTGCACCAATTGTCGATATTGCCGATGGCATGACGCAGATTGGCGTGGTGACGTCCGGATTGCCTAGTCCGTCGTTGAACGGGACGAATATTGCAATGGGATATGTGAAGCAGGGGCTTCATAAGAAAGGAACGGAAGTGGGTGTGTTGGTAAGGAAGAAGTTGCGTAAAGCGACGGTTACGGGGATGCCGTTTGTGCCGACTAAGTTTTACAAAGGGTAACTTTTTGATTTCTATTTGAAATGACCATTTCTTTTAACATCTTAAGCGTATGTGTGCATGCTCTGCAGATTTCTGTTTGCGAGTTTGATTTGGGTTGTTCAACCGACCGTGGCGATTCCAGCATTTGTATCTATATGAGATAGGGATGATTATGATACCGGATCTGATGATGCTGAAATTTATTAAATTTATTAATGAGTCGCGATATTACTGATGGTAATACCACAGTGTCTTGGGGTTATACATGTTGCTCTAGGATGCTTGCGGACACACTGAAGTTGAGTTCATTAGTCTGTTTGGTTGTCATTGCTTTCTTCACCTTGTAAACTTATAATCCAGTAGCCTGATATTGTAAGATTGAGTTCTTTCATTGATTGTGATTGAAACTACCTATTATTGAAAGACTAGAAAACTAAACTACATTTCAGTACATCTGCCGTCCTATTGAACGCAGGTCGAACAAGAAGAAGAAAAGAGACCAACGTCATATTAAAAAAAAGAGAAGGGGGCACCGAAAGACAAATTAAAAAAGGGTAGAGAAAAGCAGAATATGAAAGAGAAGGAAAGAGAAGGAAAGATGCAAGAGCCAATAAAATGCTGGTCCTTGTTTTCCACAGGCTCGAAACCTGGAGATGTTGAAGGATTAGCATTTGGTTCTCTGCCCAGATCTCAAAAGAAAAAATGAGAAGGAAAAAAGGAAAATCAGGTGGGTTCAAATTAAGAGAAAAGAAGATGAAGCAAAATTCCTTTTTGAAAGCACAAGGGGTGAATTAGGTGAGTCTTTGGGAAATTAGACATTAGGGGGAGAAAAAAGGAGATGATTAATTCAATATCAAGCACATACGCAGGAAGCTGAATTGCATCACGACGAGAAGTATTAATCATCTCATAAGAAGGGCCATGGTCATATCCTGGTGGGGATTTTCTGCAGGTCAGTTGAGGTTTCTCTCCCCAAGATGATATGACCAGGCAGACAAAAATGAAAATAAACACTAAAGGAATTAGTGGAAACTTTGAGGTTGGTATGTCGAAATGGCATAAGCCATAAGTCAACTTGGAACATCAATAAAAGGGAAAAGGGAAAAAAAGGGAAAGGAAAGGAACAGAACAGAACATCTAAAAGAAAAAGACATAAGTCAAGGTCAATGGCCAGATTATTGCATCCAAGTAAGCATACGGATGAAAACATATATCAAACCTCATCAGAGCGGCTGGCATACAGGGTCCCAAGTTCCATACGCGTATACTATGACCAACAAACCAATCTCATCATCAAAAGCTGAAAGACATGGCTCCTCAAAGATGCTTCGCCTCGGGGAGTTCTGCTATCGTGTCAAAACCGCCATTAAAGGCCGCTTACTTAAGTCTCTTTAGCGTTTTTAGCATCTTTAGCGTCTCCGTCCTCTTTAAGCTCTTCGCGTTTGTTAAACCTCATGTCCTCCGGAGGCGTCCAGTTCTCCAACGTCACAAACCGTTCCTCATAAATCTCCCTCAACAAAGCAATCGCTCTAAGCGCAACGTAATAATCAAGATCCAAGATGTTCTCAGCGCCCTGAATCCTCATGGGATCATTAGTCCTGCCGCGCTCAGCGTTCAATTCCATCAGCTTAAAACGCATTAGCGGGTCGAGTTCATCTAGCAAATCCGTAGCAGTGGGGAGGATGTGCGGCCATGGCTGGTCGTATTTTTCGTAGTTTATGTAGTTAACATAGAGGGGTGGCCCGGGCCGTGTCTTTCTCTTCTGCCGCTCTTGTTCCTTGCGCAAAATAGTCGAAACGTCGCAGCTTTCATCGCCCTGATTGCGTAACTCGTCCTCTTCGTCTCTTCTTTTGTAGTATTCTGCCCAGTCGTTGGATGTGAGGCATGGATGACAGCTTGTTAAAGCGGAGAAACCGAGGATTTCCTTATGGCAGATTTTTAAGTGTATGTCCTGGAGGTTCTTGCCCTGCTGACGAAAAGTGGACGCTCGAGGCATGGGGCTTTTGCCATCCAGAGGAGACTGCAGGATTGTCAGGTTACGAACAATTATGTTGCGGGTTTCTTCCTTCTGCTGGGGCAGAACGGTGTATGGGACGAGGGGATTGAGCGTGGGAAAGAGAACAGTGGAAGCGGGACGTAAGCCTGAGCGTCTAACTAGCTGGTCAAATGGGTTTGTCTCAGAGTAAAGAAGCTGGAGAGTCGAGGAATCTGCTGTGTCAGTAGATTGTTGGCGGCTGTGATCTGATTCGAGATTGGTCACTGTCGTCTTCTCCTTATCCACCACTTTTTTAATGGTTCGGCATCCATGGCGTGGGCGACTCAAATAATTGGCACGGTCGATCTTTTCCTTCCATGCCTGGTGACGTGCGGCTTCGTCATACATCCGTCGAACTCTTTCTGATGCTGGGTATTGGTCACGCAGCATTGCCGCTCTCTGGATGAGCTGTATATGCCAATGCGTCATCCAGGGTTTGATCCGAATCCTCTTCTTCGGGTCAAATTTGAAAGGAGTGTGCTGTTGGATGATTTCGCTCACGGACCTAGGTTGTCTATCTTCTACATTGTCGTTTTGTTTGCTATGGTATGGGGAGTCAACTTCTTTCCCCTTGCCTTCTGAAACGGTCTCCTGGGGCCCACTGGGGTTAGGGTCAGTGGGCTCAAATTCACCTTGGTGATGTGAACCTTTTGCCGAAAGCGGATCGCAAGACTCGACCGCACAGCCGTCAGTTTCTTCATCACCATCCACAAAAAAAACGGGTCGTGTTGATTGCTGGAGACCAGATGGTCCCGGAACGCAAGGCTGAACTTCTTCTTTTTTCTCGTCTTCCTCAGGATATAGTCTTGGAGGCATGACACCGGTGGCCCTATATACATAAATCTGATCGCTGAGAATAGAGCGTACCCTACTAGAATCGCGGAATCCTTTCGCATGATTGACATCTCCATTCCTCTCAACAAATCCATTACGTTCATTGGGCTCGTCTTCCAACAAACGATCGTTGTCAGGGTTCTCATACAAACGGTGCCGACCAGAAAAGTCAGCCAATTTGTCGACGTTCAATTTTGCGGAGGGGCCTATGAAAGACAAATTCTTGAGGATACCCTCTTCGACCAAATCCTTTGGAGCGTCTTTCGCATGGCGGTATCGACCAACTCCCGCCATTTGATAGGAGGAGCCAGTGGAAGCTGTAGAAACAGACGTGATTAGAAACAAGGTCGCCAGCATGTTTGAGGGAAACATGTACATACTCTTTTGCATCAGTCTTCCATTTCCATCTTGAGTAATTGTCAGTACTTAGCTTTCCTCACAGTTCAAGTCTAGTAAGGGATTTACCTTCGTCAGCTTCATCATTCGATGGCTTGCCATTCAGAGACACGTTTCCTTCCAGCGCCGTAAAAAGTCGATCCCATTCGTCGTCGACAGAAGTGCAAGCTGTGCTATCGCGTCGAGATCGCAACGGTTCGTTAGATGATAGCAAGCCCTCGTTGTTGCTAGGTGCTGAACCGGTCGCTTCTCCCATGGTCTCCTTCCATATCTTCGCAGATGATTCTTGTGCCTTTTCAAGCCGCGCGATATGCAGCCTATCTGCAAGACCTATGCGTATGGTAAGCGATGTCACCACGCTTTTACCCGCTGGGCAGAGGGGTTTGCAAAACCTTTCCCAAGACACTTGTCCAGGAACCTATCCCAAAAGCTCTTTCCAAGGACAGCATTATAGCGCTCACATGCGTCTTTTAAAGTCATGGAATCCATCTTGTAACTTAAAGATAGTGCATGGCAGTAGAAGAGCTAGAAAAAGGGGAGGGGGGGTTCCAAGGAGTGAAATCGGCCTGTTTATGGAAAATTTTGAAAAGAATACAGTCCAGCAGAAAAATCCTAAAGACTGTGGGAAAACAAAAGAGAAGAGAAAGAGAAAATTCAGATAAACACAGCTATAGTCCAGTAAAGCACTGCAGCATGCTACATACAAGTAGTGGATAGACGATGCTTTATGAGAAGGTCTGGACTCTGGCAGTGCTTAGGGTAAAGCAAAGACGGGAATCAAGCCAGGAAAATGAAAGAAAGAAGTTTATAGACATAAAAGGAATGTTTCTTTTGTGCGAAACGCGGGAGACTATCAGCTATGAGTCACTTGGGTGCTCTGGCAACAGGTGGTCATCATGATAAACAAGCGAGGTGAATTCGATGGAAGCGAGTGGTTGGGGAAAGTCAATTGTTGGGCGAAGGGGAGCCCTTTATCATGATATAGACGCAAGCCATACGGGCTTCAGTAGGTATCTGAGATATACAGCCTTCAAATAACGCCCTGGGAAGACGGCTACCTAGGTAGTATCTCCCGCTCATCAACAGCGGACTGATAGAAGTAGAGACTTTGGCCCGTATCATCCAATACACGGATGACTATCCGGACGAGAAGGATACGGAGAAAATGGACACA
The DNA here is from genome assembly GCA_002573585.1 of Helicocarpus griseus UAMH5409. Classification (NCBI taxonomy): domain Eukaryota; kingdom Fungi; phylum Ascomycota; class Eurotiomycetes; order Onygenales; family Ajellomycetaceae; genus Helicocarpus; species Helicocarpus griseus. The sequence goes on from PDNB01000195.1 coordinate 51,842, forward strand.
TGGCACTGCGTCATAACATCTAATGCCATTGGAATATTTAGGGAAGCGTCTTTGATACATAGTATCGATAACCGACGAAACTTCCGGGCAAAAGGGGTGGCCGCCAGCAGCATATCCAGCTGGTTTTCTAAGAGCAGGCACATGAAAGATCCAGTAAAGTGACTACAGTAGTCCTTAGGAAGCATTGAAACATTGTTAAAAGTACCGAGCAGATCGATATCTCTTCCAGACTGGCCATGTTCCCTTTCTTTGAAGTGTTGGTAGAATCAATGGCCCTGACGAGAGTGAATTAGCATGGCAATCCAAGGTAAACGGGAACACAAAGGGAAAATGAGCAGTTTGATACCATTTGTATTCTTACCTGCAGCATACTCATCTCCATTCTAAGTGTTGTCCTCAATTGACCCATGTATCTGTCTATATCTGCTGTTGTTGGAATGCGATGTCGTTGGGATAGACTCGGATGCCAAGCCACGCCCCTTCTTTTGGGCAATCACGTCATTTTTCTGCGGTGAAACAGAACTCTATATATACGGAACTGCAATATCTAATCGGATTCGCGAATTCTCCCTTCCATCTTACATTCTTCCTCCTCCATCTCAATCCTCTCATTTTTGTCTTCCTTTCAAAGTCAGGATAGAACCCCTTACCCCCTTTCGGTCCTTCGTTCCCACGCACCGTGACTTTTCCCGCCTACCCCGCCACCCCACCTTGACTCCGAGAAGCCCATATATAGAAATTCGACGCCGCAACGTACATCCCCAATTGCCCAACTGAACGCAGAAAATACCATTTTAACCTTACTCAAACCCCCCTAATCCCTCAAAATGGCCACGTTCGTTCCCCCTTCCCCATCTTCGCTCCCGCAAGCTCTCAACTAACCCCTCTCCGCAGCAACATAACCTACCACCCACCCCACCTCACCCGCGCCGAGCGCACCAGCCTCCGCAAACAACCCGGCCTCACAATCTGGCTAACGGGCCTCTCCGCCTCTGGAAAATCCACCATCGCCGTCGAGCTCGAGCACCAGCTGCTAAAAGCCCACAACCTCTCCGCCTACCGCCTGGACGGTGACAACATCCGCTTCGGCCTCAACAAAGACCTAGGCTTCAGCGAAGCAGACCGCAACGAGAACATCCGGCGCATCGCCGAAGTCGCAAAACTGTTTGCGGACAGCAACACCATCGCCATCACCTCGTTCATCTCCCCTTACAAGAAGGATCGGGAGATGGCGAGGCAGCTGCATGAGGCGCCCGTGGTTGGAGAAGGGGAAGGGAGCGGGTTGCCGTTTGTTGAGGTGTTTGTCGATGTGCCGGTTGAGGTGGCGGAGCAGAGGGATCCGAAGGGGCTGTATAAGAAGGCGAGGGAAGGGGTGATTAAGGAGTTTACGGGGATTAGTGCGCCGTATGAGGCGCCGGATCGGGCGGAGATTCATATTAAGAGTCATGAGGTCGGGGTTAAGGAGGCGGTGAGGCAGATTATTGAGTATTTGGAGGGGAAGGGGTATTTGGGGGCCGCCATTAAGAATTAGGGTTCTTTTTTGTTGCTTGTGTTATGATTTCCCCCTTTTTTTTTTCGAAGGGTTGATATGAATAGATTAGAGATAGGCGCGCTTTTGCGCCAGGGACTTTTCCCCCCTGGTTTAGGGGATCTTTTTCGGATCCCTTTTTTACCGCCACTATGCCGCGTGTGGACGGCGTGCGCGAAAGAAATATATAACTTTTATAGATGAAAATAAACTCGAGGCGTACACCTTTATCTGTATGTATTGAGAATATAACGGTCAAGAAACCCTCGCGGGATTGGTTGTTAGGAGGGCAGGACATCAGGAATAAGCTCTCATATAATACCGCACGGGAGTTTCAATAGTAAGTAGATTGAGATATGGGAAGGGACACGATCATGTACAACATGTCCAATTAGGTGGGATTCCAAAATCTCAAAAGCCCTGTGCTCATTGAGATCTGCGAATGGGAAAAGGAATCCCGAAAAAAAGACGCTCAAGAATTATGTATAAGGATCCCGAGAAGATGTCGGGAAAAAGCAAGGGCACATTGTACACGGCTCAAAATTTGAGGGTAGCGAAGAGAAACATAAAAAGCAAAGAGTCTCTCGAAGCAATTTCCATCCAAGAAAGTAAAATTCATCAATATTAGCCTTCTCCCAAGTTGCAATCAAGCTAAAAGCCCGCTCGTTATTCAAAAGTATATATAACATATATATGAAAAAAAAGAGTTGGGGGGTAACATTCCGCTCTTCCAGCCCTCCTCCGGAGCTGAAAACGCTCTCATTCAAACTCAAGCTCATAATATACATAAGCGGTATACTCGGCTGCTCCACCCTCGCCCGCGCCGCTGACATGCTGCATTTCCATGGGGTTGTCCTTTTGAACGCGGCCCTTCTTATCGCGCACGAAAGCGTTGCCTGCCAGATACGAGTAAGAGTCGTCGAGATGACTCTTGACCTTTCGCGCTTGTTTGTTTGTTGTCTGTTTTTGTTGTTTCCGTCAGCGAAGGGAAGAGAGGGGAAAGGGAATTTGCATATCCCCCGTTTTTTTTGTTGGACAAAGGATGAGAAAGCAATGGGATGCGGAAAATAACCGCCAAACCCCATAAACAGATATGACAGAAAATAAGGAGGACGGGGGGGGGTTGGGGG